>RJWM01034080.1:0-20011 GCA_004363535.1 Dasyprocta punctata
TATACACCTGTAATCCTAGCTACTTGGGTGGCTGAGTTCAAGGTCAGCTGGGCAATTTATTGACAGCCTTTCTCTAAATAAAATTTTAAAAGCAGGACTGACAGTATAAATCATTGGTAGTGCTCTTGCCTGGCATGTACAAGGCCCTGTGTTTAATCTCCAGCACCACACACACACACACACACACACACACACGCACACACACATGCACACACATTTTCTATTTTAAAAATAATACATACTTATTGGAGAATTTAGAAACACATAAGCAAATTAAAAACCACTTGTAATGCCATCATGGGGCCATCTGGCTCCCTTTTTTTGTGTGACTGTGTAAATGTATACACATGCATATTCTGATTTAATAGGAAGCATACTGATCCCCTATTTTGCAGCTCACTCTTTTTGTTTAAAGACACATCATGAACACTTTGCAATGTAAATAAGTAATTTGCTACAACGTAATTTTAAATGTCTGCAGAAATGTCCCACATACGATTATTCTACTATTTAAGACTGGCTGCATTTTCAAAGGCTTAATGACACAGCCTTCTGTGACCATCGAGATACACAGCTCAACTGCTTGCATGTGTGGGACACGAAGAGGACCCAGGGGCACAGCCTGTGGAGACCCCAAGGGGTTGGAAGCTTCACATGGGTAAACACAGAGCAGAAGACAGGGAGCTGCTGGTCACCAGACACGCAGCAGCAGGTTCTGGCTTCCTGTCCTGCAGCCCCACTCCCACCCCCACTCAAGCATACATGCAGTACCTGCACTGGCATAGCCCAGAGGTTTGGGCACAAGAAGAAAAACCACATGAGCTGGTTGGTGTCGATGGCCACCAGGTTGCAGATCTGGCCGGCAGTCATTTCCCCCATGGACAGGTTGGAGGTGGACAGGTGCATAATTTTATTGTAAATCTTGGTCTAGAAATAAGAGCATTTACAATCATCATTACCATCATATCCTGGTCACCACCCCGGAGGCCACAGGTCTGGAATGAGCCAGGGGTTTCTCAGGCATTGCCCACAGAGTCCTGGCACAGTTCTGTAAGGCACTCTGGGTTATTATCCTAGAGTGACAATGAGGTGGCTAATAGGCTCAGAGAGGGCAAGGGCTTTGCTACAAGTCAAGTCAGGGAGGTCACAGTGTAAGCAGGATTCAGTTAGCTACTTCCCCAGGGAGCAAGGCTTCTCCTTTGAGAGACTGAACTTAATTAGCTCTTAAATATTTTTTTAAAACTTTTTATGTTTTGTTTCGTTGGGGTCTCACTATGTAGTTCAGGCTGGCCTTGAACTCACTGTGTAGCCCAGGCTGGCCTTAAACTCCCACCAATCCTCCTGCCTCAGCCTCCCAAGGGCTAGGATCACAGGCGTGCACCACCACGCCTGGCTTCAAGCTCTTAAATCTTGAAAGCAGATCTTCGTGTCCAGTATTCTTGATTTACCGGAGGCCTGAGGGGAACACAGGTCAGGGCCATAAACATGCTAAAACGGGAAGCTGCCCGCTGTAGGGTGGCCTTCTCCACCCTGGGGCCACTTCCTGTCATTGCTGAGCCTCAGAACAGAACAACAGCTCAGCCTCAGAAAGTCCACGGTGAGACACGACCCTGAGTGTCTGCCAACCCAGCAGCCTGAGGACCCCCACGGGGCCCCCACGGGGAGATGGGGAGCAGCCAGGGGACATTCCTAGGAGCACTGGACCCAACTGCATCAGTGTGGAGATGGTGGCTGCTAGCAGGGCTGCAATTTTCAGGCTGTGTGCTACGGAACAAGGAAAAATCCATTCCCGCCTGCAGCATCCTTGGGCCACTGCTCTTGAATGGGGCCCTGTTGTGTTTCCACCGCAAGTGGTTCCCAACCCATAATTCATCCTTTGTGTAAACGCAGGCTTTCTCATGGGCAAGGCTTTCTTACAGCATAACCTGTTCTGCTTTTCACCATGGGTAAGACCTAATATAATGGCAAAGATATTTTTGGAAAAATCTATGCACTTCCTAGGTTATGTGAAATCAGGCTTTGAAGAATAAGCACCTAATTTCAATGCAGTAAGGACAGAGTAATCTATCAAAACACCATTAACTAAAGATTGGGATACGTGGAACTGCACAACTGAGAACTAGAATATTTTTACCAATTATATATAATTCAGGAATTTTGCTTAATAACTTTTTATGCAAAAAAAAATGGCTAGTCTCAAACTCATGCAGACATAGGCTCTCAGTGACAAGAGTAAATTTCCTGTAAATACTTTCCTAGAACTCTCTGGAAGGAAGGTTTTTAATATTCTAACCCGTTTCCATAATTAATGTATTTCTTTTCGGGAGCATATGGATTAGTCTCGCCTAGTAATGCAAAATAGTCAAACAGTTTGATAAAAACAATTACATGGTAGTGCATTAAAAAACCATTTTTGGCCCTTTTCTTGTAATTGGAAAATGCTGGGCTGGTGTCTGACTTATGACATACAAATAGAATTCAGATTTAATTACAAAACTATCCAACCACAAAATTGTTTGTGGTGGTGCAAGTCTGCCTGTCACTGGCAGATGTTGAGCAGAGGCTAAAATTTTTGGGGAGCTTTTCTGAACTCAGCTCTGAGCTGTATGAATCTTAGAGGGTCTCTGATTTTCTTGGACACTTTTCACCACTCTTAGGGACAACCCTGAAGAAATACTGTTTTCTTTATGAAAATCCACCAGGGGTGGGAAGTGCTGTCTGCACAGCTGCACAAGTTGTGCACGATGCAACTTTAGCAATAAATAGCCAGAATTTGGTACTTGATACTGACCCCAGTCCAGGCTGCACCTTTCTCCTCTCAATCTCTTCTCAGCAAAGACACTGAACCTGGCTACCCCAGGACAAATCACTGATACTTATTCTGAAGAAATTTTTGAAGAAGGTGGTAGTTTTTGTATCTTGCTACAACTCCATGGCAATCACTGAACACGCCAGAATCAGCCAGTCACCCCCTCACCCCCACCATTCTCCCCTTTGCAAAAAGAGAATTCTGAGCAGGGCATATATGGTCTCAGTGATTGCGCAGATGCTGTTCCAGCCCTGACTATGGAAAAATTAACCAACTTCTGTTTAAACTGCTCTTATACAGCGTTCTTCATTTAAATTATTAAACCTAATGAGAACTCTGGGGCTTGGATAACTCTCATTACCACCATCTTCAAAGGTTTCCTGAATCCTCCCTGGCTTTGATCGTCTTTCCAATCTACCGTACGCAGGAAGCCACAGAGGGCAGTATCAAGGCATAGATCTAAGTGATGAATGGTATCTAGAGGAGTCTGAGGCTGTGTCTTCTCTCAGCAGGACAGAAAGCTGTGACTGATTGGTGGTGTCTGCCAGTTTCAAGGGCAGGAGGCCCAAGGGCCAACCAGCAGATGGCTCAGGCTCACTCCAAGGCAGAACCAGAACTAGAACTACTTATGGCACATCCCAAGTCCAGCCCAAGTCACTTTCCTTCCCTGACTGCCCTGTCAATGTTTCTTTAATGTTTCTTTCCTAACACTCACGAGAAGAAGCAAAAGTGAATTCTCAGCAGAATTTTTTTTTTTTGAGACAGGATCTAGCTATGCAGTTCAGGCTGGCCTTGACTTTTCTTATGTAGCCCAAATGCTCAGCAATCCTCCTGTCTCAGTCTCCCAAGAGCTGGGATTATGGGCATGTGCCACCACACCCAGCTCTGTCAGCAGAATTATTCTTGAGTGTCTATGAGAATGAATAATGCAGGTTTCACTGTGAAGGCAAAAAGAAAAAGAAAGACGACCCAAGTACCTGTATCGCTCCTCTCAAGTTAATTCCAGTCTCAATGGCGACATAGTAGGAGGCTTGCAGAAAAGTCCTTTGCAGTAGGAGGGCAAGGAACAGAAGCACGGCCAAGACATTAGCGAGGAACTCTTGGGATGAGACAAAGTAAACCCCGAGAAACTGTGTCTGTTGGGAAGAGAGGTTCAGAGGTGGCTGTCATTGGCAGCAAAATGACACCACCTGTATATCTCACTGTGCCAGTGTGGCCACGATTATCACAGGGCCCTTCTCGTGCCACCATTTCTCAGTGGAAAACCAGGCGAACAAATCCCACTAAACATTCTTCGAACTGCACGGAGGGTTGCCCATACCCTCCTTGCTCTGCCACTCAGGGGAGCAGCATGAGGCCTTTCACTGTGACTCCCAGTCTTGCTGTCCCCAAGCTCAGGGGTTGCTCACTGTGAGTGATCGAGAATAAATAGAGCAAATCGTGGAGGAGCCAAAGCCAGAGCTGCTTGAGCAAATCTCACGGTGTGCTCTGTGCTGTAGAAACAGAATCCACAGCGGCTAAATCCCCTGCTGTGCGGTGGCTTCTGGGTAAGAAGGCCAACAGGAAATCTGGCACTGTTGTGCTCCCGGGGGACAGATGGGAACTCAGCACATGATGGCAAAGACTGCAGACCTAGGCCTCCAGTCTTGTGGGCTTCCAGGACCTCTTTCTGAATTTAAGGTTCTCTCTCTGCACTCTGAGCACAATCTCAGATGACCAGCCGTGGAGGGGAACATTTTGCCTTTGTTGCTAAAGTTACCAGGGAACAACAGTGTATCTGTTTCCAAATTCAGCATCTCTAGCTCCCAGGAAAACTTTGATCTTGATAAGTCTGGAGCTCTCCAGCCCAGCCACATCAGTATTTCCATGAAGACAGAACTCTCCCCTTTCTGAGACTCTGCCCTGAGCCTCAGGCTCTTGGGAGGGTATGGGACCCGCTGCAGGGTAAAGAGGAATGGGAACAAAGAGAGAGGAACCTGAGGGCGACAAGTGCAGGGTGTTCTCTGGAAGCCTCTACCTAGAGTCAAATATTCCTGGATCTTGGAGGCAGGGCTTCTTGACAGTAGAAAAGCAAGACCTTTCGGTTTAAGAGCCAAGTCAGCCCTCGAGGCTCCCCGGAGTGTCTGGTCCTGCTCGGAGCCGTCTGTCCTCTGCTGTGTGGGATAGGGGTCTCTCTCTGTTGGGGGCAGCAGGCAGCAGACACAGGGGGACCTGACAGGGAGGCCCTGACAAGGCATGGAGTCCTGATCCTCTGTCCCCTTTGCCAGTGCCCCAGAGGGAGAGGCAGAAGCAGGAGGAGGTAGAGGGTGGGAAGGTGAGGCTGGCTGGAGGCAGCAAATGCTCTGTAAAATTAGGCTGCGGGGAAGAGACCTGACCCTACAGGGGAAGAAGGGGTAGGAGAGAGCGTTTACCAGGTACAAAACACCATCCTCACAATACTTAACGAGGTGGCGGGGTACCTGGCCACTCAGTTTACATAGGAGGACATGGGGTTTCCACACAATGAGGCGGCTGTCCCCGGCCACACGCTGGTCAGGAGACATGTGGGCGCTCTGACCATGAGTCCCACTCTAAGCGTCCTGTTGTCACATAGACTTGTAGCTGGTGGGGGATGGAGAGATGCCCATTTGGCAAACTCTGAGTCAAAAATACAGGCATGCAGGCTTAGGAGAACCCAGCGGTGTTCAGTCTACCCTGGGATTCTTCTGTCTCGCCACCCTCTGCACAGACCCGGCCTGGAGAACGGAATGCATTATTTTAAAGCAACAAAACACATGGCATCATCCCAGAGGAAGTAATCGCCACATAAGGAAGTGGCTATGTACACATAGATGTTTCTTTCTGAGTTAGAGCTGTGCGGATGCCCAACCACAGGGAAGGGCTAGGGATGCTACGATACTCATGGGATCACCTGGCACCCAAGGTCACCGATCACGATAGCTCTCGAGCAGTGTGACATGCCACACACAGGCTGTGTCACAGCTGGCAAACACAGAGCCCTCGCGTTAGTGAGACGCTGGGTGGTGTTTCTCAAGTGTACGCATCAAAATTTGTATATTTTTAAACAAAGCAACAAACTCCCTTTTTATTGCTCTAAAGGCAGCACTTTGGGCTCTTCTTTCCCCAAGCACATATACCCTGGGGTCAAAACAGTATGTTTCTGTGGATCAAGAATTTTGTAACCTATTTACAAAAAGTGAAAGCCTCAGTGCAGGTCTAGGTCGTGAGGTCATGATTAAATCCCTCTCTGGAGGTAGTTTCAAAGGGATGAGACCTGCAATAGCAAGGTTTTGATTAAGAAGTGGGATCCAGACTAGCCAAGGGGCTGCGAGAAGAGGGCTTGGAAAGGGAGACTGGGTATGAGGGCCCCACGGCAGGAGAGAAAAGATCGAGGACCACAACTTGACATTTGGTGGAAGCTAAATGCTTTGGAAAATCGCATGTCCCGGTCCTGCAGTTTTCACAAGTGCTCCGGGAAGAAGTTGTATTTGCTTCCGGGGACTTCCCTAGTACTGTCATAGTCAATACATTTAAAAATTAAATTTAAAATTTTAATTAGAAGTTTAAAAATTTTTTCAAAAAATCAGCCAACCCCCCCCATGTACTTCATACTGCAGTTGTTACACATTTCCCCACCCAGTCATAGAAACACTGGCATGTTTAAGTTCATTAAGTTACCCACAGTGACAGGCAGACATGTGGCCATCCAAACAGGAATAAAACACACACACAGAGAAAGATGCATGACACAGACAGAAACACACACACAAACACAGACTCACAACTACACGACTGTACCCCGAGGCTCAGAGGTCCTTTGAAGCTTTGGTCCCTACACCAAACCCCTGGCCTGCTCCTCCTTTTCCTGCCTCAGCCTGGAGCAGCCCTGACAGATCTCAGACACCAGCGGTTCGCTCTAAATCCAATTCTCTCACACTCCAGCCAGATCAGAGGCATTGCGGGAGGCAGGTGACAGATTGGGAGTGGGGGCTGGGAGGAGAGAGGCTGGAAGGAACTGGATCAGGGGCAGAGCCCAGGCGGGGACCCAGAGGCAGCAGGGACTAGGACGGGAGCATTTGAGACCTGGTGGGTCAGACCCTTCCGTAACTAAAGAGGAGCAGAAGCAATTGTTCATGCGGATGCTAAGGACGAGGTTTCTTGACAAGTGTGAGTGTCTTGGAGGGGAAAAAAGGACAGGGCTGCTGCTGATAGAGTTGGCAGCGGGTGTCCGGCTGCGTGGCTTGTGGCGGGAAGCATTCAGGCCAGGCTTCCTGTGCAGAGGTTCTTTGAGGTTTGCAAAGAGACCAGCACAACACTCAGCTGAATTAGATCCAGGGAGACTCAGGGTGATGAACTGAGATATCTCAGTTGCCTGGGCTCAGAAGCACAAAGCAAGCGAGGGGCGGTGGCACTCGCCTGTAATCCCAGCACGTGGGAGACTGTGGCAGGGGAATCACCTTGAGCTTAAGGAGAGCCTGGGCTATGTAGTGAGCTCAAGGCCAGCCTGGACTACATAGTGGGACCCTATCTCAAAAAAAACCAAGCAATTAAAAGAAAAGAAAAGAAAAGAAAGATAGAAAGAAAGAGGAAAAAAAAAAGCACAAAACACAAAGCAGAATTCTATAAGCCATTCCCCAGGCAACCATATGACCAAGCTGGAAACTGTATTGACTTTCAAACTCTGGTCTCCATGTTGGAAATGTGCTGATTGTGTTTGGGCTGCAGGGAACAAATATTAAATCTGATAAGGCCTGCTGCCACTGAGGCAGGGCCATCTGTCCCAGGGATTTGCGTGCTGATAAGGAACTGGGACAAGAGCATTCCAATGAGAGGGCAATAAAACCAGGGCTTGTGTATAAATAAAAAGAAAAAAGACGGCTATGGGAATGCTCAGATGAACTAATCCCAAGCGCTGTGCTCGCCACCTCCTGCACATCCTGCCTCCCAACGCTCTCCTCCGAGAATCCTCTTGGGGTGCGTTGGGAAACACAGGAAGAGGAGGATGGTGTGGACTGGCTGATAAAGGCTCTGGCTTGTGTCATTTCCCCCTAATATTAACAACCGGATCCTTGTTCCTGGAGGATGTCAGTGCAGAGTATTCTGGTATGGCCTCTGGTCAGGCTAAAGCTGAAGGTGACACTCCTGAGGACAAGAGAAGTAATCACTCCCACTCTCTTTTGTTGGGGCCAAGTGAACGTCAGAGGCTCAAAAGGCCAGAAAAGGACTCAATGCCATCAAAGTCTAAACAAACAAAAATCCTCACATTCTTGACCAAACAATACGTCATCTCATTTAGCTAACTCCTATTCATCTGTCAAGGTCCCATTCAAATATCCCTGCTCTATGAAGCTGCCTATGACTGTTGGTTTAACTAGTCATGCTTCCTGTAGTTCCCTGTATGTGTATATTCCTTCCCACAATCATGTGCAACATGCAGTATAAAAATATTTCTAGATTTCTCGATTTTTCATTAGATTTCACATCCTTGGAGCCAAAGGTGATGGTTTAGGAACACGAATCAATGTTGTACCATGGGTGTAAGTGCCCAGACTTGGATTCAAATCCTGTTGCTAACTAGCTGACAGACCCTGGGGAAAGTTACCAAACCTCTCTAAACTTGAAGTTTCTCATCAGTAAAATAGGGATAATACTGAACTCATGAATTCTGTGATTCAGGAAATATATCTCAACATGGTTGTTACAAAAAGAAAATACTTCAAAGGGTTGTTTCAGGGATTAAATGAGATGACACATGACTAACTCCTGCACACAGCCAGCTATGTGTCAAGCGGTCACTAAGTGGTCATTTATCATCATCATCATCATAGCCGCTGCTCTGGGTTCTCACAGCCTACCTGCACTGGCACAAAATAGGGTTCAATAAACACTTGCTGAATAATCTGGCAAAGAGACTTAGTATATCTCATATTTTTGACCAAAAGTGCCCAGTTGACTAATTATATCTCTAGAAAAGTTAATATAATCCTCCTAAGGATTGACTGCTATCTGTGAGTTTAGCATTTACTTGATGAATTAATGTTATACGACGCAGTGTCGCAAATTACTAAGAGCCCTAATTACTCAATCTCTGAATTGCTTCTGGGCTGTCTCTGGTTAAAGTGTTATAATGACATCCTCATTGGAAAATACAACCCTGAGTCTTATCAGCGATAAAATCTTCCCATTTCGTGGCCATCTAAATCTAAGTAGCTGCAAATGTCCCTCATCTCCAACAAGGCTACTATTGCTATAAAAAGGGAAAATAACCCCCAGAAAAGATTTTCTCTTTTGTTCAAAACATTTCAGCTCATAGCATCTTTAGAGGTGGAAAGACTATTGGACATCACCCAGTGTAGCAGATTTCAAGTATCTTGAAGCCATGGAACTTTTTAAAAAATTTTTAATGGAAAGTTCAACACTTTAATAAAACCAGGGTAGCTTTGAATACAATTTGGAGTGGGGGAAGAAAAAACCTTACCCAGCCACAGACCCTTCCCATTTCCTTCCCCTCCAAGTTTTCCCTGCAGAACCTCAAGAGCTAGGACACACAGAACTGAAGAAGACAGAACCCAATCACCTTCTTTCAGAGTTGATGACAAGGACAACAACTAAACACCAACACATCTAATAAGCTACAGACACTGGGCAAACGAACACACTCCCTGAAACTTTCGGCATGACTTCGCAAGGAGTGGTGATGGCAACAATGGTGGGATAAGCCAAGTTGCGTGCCATAAAACCCTCAGGGTGCAAGCTGGCATTCTGGTTGGCCACATACAGAGCAAGAAGACTTGCTGAGGGCTCTGTCTGAGTGAGGGCACCCCAGTGTGCCCATGGGTCACACACATTGGGCTCTTGCATGCTGGAGCACACCTGGACAAGAAAGACGGATGGACCTTCTAGGGGGTGCCCTGCCTGCCCCAAGGGACCTACCTTGGGTTGGAAGACACGGTTTTCCTTTCCGAGATGGTCCACGATCCCAAAGATGCACAGTGGCCCAGCAAAGCCCAGCAAGTCGGCCAAGATGCGGAACGTGCTGCTGAGGACCAGGCGTCTCCCGAAGGCATGGCAGAGGGCCCGCCAGATGGCTCTGGCACCCTGCGTGCTCTGCGTGTCCTTCCGCTGCCCAGAGAGACCCATGGCCAGGTCAGAACGGCCGTGGGTTCATTCATGGCAGGGCCCAGCCTCCCAGGATGTCCCTGGCTTTTGCTGTCTGGGGGAACCCAGTGGCCATGAGCTCTGTAAACAAAGGAACTCCAGGAAGAAATCACAGAATCACCAAGTGCATGGCTGGATGGGCCCCTATCAATACCACTGTGGTCCAGATGGGGAAACTGAGACCAGAAGTTTACTCAAGGTCACACAGCTTGTCAGGGACTATGTGATGGGCACAGCCTCACTCTGAGAGGGCTATGTGCCACACTTACCCATGACCACGTACCACTGTGTCTGCCTCAGCTTCTCCCTTGGTACTAGGGATAAGGCAGTGAAGGAACACTGGACTGCGAGTCATGAGACTGGTTCTGCCACCTACCATCTGTGGGTCAGCCCTGGGCAGCCGTGGCCTCACTCAGGGCCTGTTTCCTCCTCAGTGATACAGGGAGACTTCTGCCTGGCCAAATCAGAGTTACTGTAAGTACCAAGCTGATACCCCTGCCTTCCAAACTGGGTGAAAATTCCCAGTCACTGAGCTCCAGAAGGAAGAGGAGCAGCCTGGGGAAGTCCAATGGGGTCATTTTCCTTACCAGGTCCTCAGTTTCCCCATCTGGACAATGGGTATACTGGGTCATTCCAACTGCAACTGTCCTATGAATCTGTGTGACTTAAGGTGGCCATCTTTCCCTCATTGGACCTCAGTTTCCCCAGCTGTCCCACCAAGGTTTTGACCCAATGTCTCCCCAGACCCCTGTCTGTGACTTTACACTGGAGGGCAGGGAATGGGTGGTGTGGCTATGACCCCACTGACCGCCTGGGCATCGAAGGCCTCACAGAGCCGCCGGTAGTTGGTGAGGGCCCTCATGGCGATGGGCAGCTTCCCAATGGCACGCAGGTCAATGGGCTTCTTGTGGGCCGTCTTGATGAAGGCGTTCATCCACCAGTAGGTGCCCTTGGACAGCAGGTTCACGAAGGGCTGTAGAAAGCGCACACCCAGGTCCTGTAGGTCCTCGGGGGGCTTCACTTCCCTTGGTGTCTTGAAGAAGATGTATCTCTGTGGGGCGTGGCCAGTGGATGAGTTCATGTCCTCATCTCTGCTACCCAGCTCTGCAAGGATCTGGGGCTGTGACAGCCATGCTGCACCTCTAACAGATGCAGCCCGCCTGCCTCAAGCTATTCCCAGGAAAAGGATCCTTCAGCACTGCTTAGTGCCCAATGCCAGGGTCTCCTCAGTTTGTGTCTATGCAGTGAGGTCTACTGAGTCCCACTGGCTTGGCTGGGTTGGGTTTAAATCGAGTCAGAGAAGAACACGGATCCATAAAGAAACCATCATGCTTCACCGAGTTTGCAGAACCCCAAATCATGCAGATCTGGGTTGAAATTCTGTCTCCTGGACCAGCCTCATCTAATGTGCTTCCTCTTCTCTAAAGGAATTGGTACCTGTACCCCAGGGGTGCTATGTGGGAGGGAAGGTAGAGGAGCCTGAGAAAGGAAAATGAGAGTAGCACTTCGCTCATCAGAAAGCCCAAACTAGAAAGGACTGCAGGGTGGAAAAGCTTTCCTCATTCATTGTGAGTGGCTGATGTTCCGAAACACTGATTGAAACTGCAAATACACAGAGCCTTTGATCTGGCAACTGCTCCGTGGTCTCGCTCCCACAGAAATAAAAGCAACAATACACACAGATACAAGTGTATTCAATATACATAATTTATGGAGGCAAGCACTTGGCCCCAAAGTGAACACCCATCAGTAGGGTGATAGCTGAATAAATCATAGTTGGTCCACAGGATGGAAAATTATGCAGCCATTAAGAAAACTGAATTAGGGATGCCATGTGGCTTGGAAGGAGTCCTAAGACATTATTTGTTGGGTGAGAAAAGCACAATGCAGAAAACCATGCAATATGATCCCATTTGTAGGAAACAGATTCTTAGGGAGAAGAGCATATATTTACATGTGTTGAGAGAAAAAAAACCTGAACAGATATTTTAGATAAATGTATATGGGATTATATTAACAAAACCACAGTATGGAAAGACAAACTAGGTTACTCATCGGGTTAAGCAGGAAGGTGGGGACAGAGGTAGGGAAGGAGAAGGCTCACGCTGAGGAGGGGAAGACAGAAAACAAAAGACCACAGCACAATGGACACAGTGCAGTCACGCCCACTCGGTAAAAAATACCTATGACTATATGAAAACATTAAAGCACAAACAAGTCTCCCTGCCTCAAAAAAAAAAAGAAGAAGTCAAGAGAAGCATAATCTGCCCTGCCTTTGGGAGTATTTCTCTCCCTCTCTATGGGAGTCACCCACCCTTCACCCTGGGTGAACCAAGGGTCATCACCTCACCCTGTGGAGCCTGGCAGAGAGGCCTGCGCTCAAGGGTGGCTCCCCAAGCTTCTCCCAGGAACCCAACCCCTCTTTGGGGCGGGCAAAGCCAGACGGACTCTTCTTGGGCTTGGCCGGCTGCAGGCTAGGATCCCCTCCTCCAGCCCTGGCCCAGGTGCACCCGAAGGTGGCCTGCTTACCCTCACCCTGATGACGTTGACCTCCACGAGGAGCAGCATCCCGTACAGGACCACCAGCAGCCCCGTGAGGCAGAAGCGCAGCTGCGAGAAGCTGATGGCATGGTGGTAAAACTTGACAAACTTGATGGTCTTGGTGACGAAGGCCAGGATCCAGTAGATGAGCAGAGCTGGACGGGAGAGCACAGGAGATGTGTGTGCACACATGAGTGTGCATGCTCACGGGTGTGCAAGCATGAGAGAGAAGAGAGAGAGGCTGTTCCCCGGGAAGTGGGCGTGTGCACACATTTCTGATGAGATGCATGTGTGTGTGACTACAGCACAGTGCATCCCTTTGAGATGGTACACATACATTATAGGGTCCATCACAGGCATCAACAACCTCATAAGTCAAACTGGCCACACAACTCTCCCTTAAACAAAGAATAATCAGAAGAATAGGAAAATTATTCCTTGAATTTAACTAAGGTTCAGGCAATGGGCCAAGGAAGCACTTAACCACATCATCTCATTTACTCCTCACGAAAAGCTTGCAGGGGGAGAACTGCCATCACCTCCACCTTATCAGACAAAGGAACTGAGGCTCACAGAGGTGGGGTGACTGGAGATGAGGGAAGAGGCAGAGCTGGGCGAGGCGAGCAGCAGAACCCAGGAATGCAAGCTCCAGGCTCTAGCGACTTCCTTGTGGCATTCCCAAACTGGGGAGCTCTTAATGCTTGTTTATTTTGCAGAGGAGGAAACTGAGGCTTGGGGAAAGGAGCTTGCTGCCGGGTCATGCCAGAGAAAGAGTGGGCAGCCTATGGAAAGTGCTCAGCACAGTGATCCTGGCATGCGATGGGGGCTTTGGGCATCAGTTCATGATATTTTCATTATCTCTGGATTTCAGATTTGGGGCAAAGATCAGAAGCCATCGGTGGAGTCTGTTCTAAATTCTTGCCCTTCCCCCTAATCTGCCAATAAAGCACAGTCAGTTTAGGACAGCAAAAGCCAGCAACACTCAGTTATGTCACCCTTGGTGGGGGGTGGGGGTGCTGCAGCACCCCGGCTCCTGCCCTCCCAGCTTCTAGAGCCACATGCAGTAAGACTCGGGTGGACCCATGGGGAATGAAAGCCACCTGCACCCGGCCTTCCATCCCAGGGATGCCAGGCTGTCTCCTGGGGACAGCAGCTGGCATCAGCCCAGACTGGCTGTGGGCTGGGAAGCAGGTCAAGATGCTGGCCCCACCACACGGCCAGGGCAGAGCCTGCCCAGCGGGCTGATGGGCTCTACCTCAGGTCCCAGTGAGGGCACGAGGGCAGTGGCGCAGTAGCCCTCAGGACTGCAGTGATGTTGCCCCAGGTTGGCCTGGTGTCCAGGTCACAGGAACCCACAGCCAGAGCCCAACCCATCCCTGTGACCCTGCTCTCTCCACAGATTCTTTCGAGGAATCAGAACCTCTCTTGTCCTTAGTGAGGACCACTGGCTGGGATCACGCCTTAAAAATGTGCCTCATGTGCCGGGCGTCGTGGCGCACGCCTTTAATCCCAGCGCTCGGGAGGCTGAGATAGGTGGAGCATTGTGAGTTCAAGGCCGGCTTGGGCTACAATGTGAGCAAGGCTGGCCTGAACTACATAGTCGACCTTGCCTTGAAAAAAATAGGGCTGGGAGTTTGGCTCAGTGGCTTAAGTGTTTGCTTGACAGGCACAAGGTTATGAGTTCGATCCCTGGTATTGACAAAAAAATAAAATTGTGCCTCACATGGCCTTGCCACAGATGTGCTCTGATTTCGTCTTCCTAACAACCTTGTGACTGAGGCAGGGGCTTATGCCGCCTTTCCAAGTGAGGAAACTGAGGCTCAGAGAGCCCCAGCGGCTTGTGCCAGGGCACGGAGTGGGTCATTTCCGTGGTCTTGCCCTGCAGGGCTGAGCCTGCAGCCTGTTCGCAGACACAGTGGTGCTCGCTGCTCAACTAGGAGAAGAGGTGAAATGGGCAGAGAGAGATGCAGGCTGCTGCTGGTGAGCTCCAGGCTCTGGACTCCCTAGGCCCCTCCCTCTCCCCTTTGCCCTGAGGCCAGTGCCCAGCCCGTTACCAAGCTTTGCCTATTTTCCTCCTAGAGACATTGAATCCACCCAGTGTTTTGCACCCCATGGCACCCAAGCCTGGGCCACCATAGTGTCTCTCGTGGGCCACCTCGAGGCCTTCTCACTGGTTGCCCTGCTTCCCCCTTGCCCTCCTCCAATCCCGCCCCCATACAGCCATAAATCCGGTCATGTTTAAAACCTCTCAATGCCCTCGTGTTTGCAGCTGTGCGATTCACAACAGTCAAAGAAACGGAAGCACCCCAGCGGCCCGCTGGCCGAGGAACAGATAGCAAGGCATGATCTTCCCATACAATGGGACACAAGTAAGCCTTTGGAAGAGAGAATTCTGACACATGCTACCACACAGGTGGACCCGGAGGAGATACTCAAATAAATAAGGCCATCACCAAAGCACGAAGAGTGTATGACATCATGTGAATGAGGCTCCTGGCGTAGTCAAACTTGGAGACTGAAAGCAGAATGGAGGCTGCCAGGGGCGAAGGAGGGGGAGGAATAGGGCGTGTTGTTTAACGAGCAGTGAATTTCAGCGTGGGAAGACGAGAAAGCTCTGGAGGTGGACGGTGGTCATGCAGCAAAACGGTGCCAATGTATTTAATGCCACACAGCCGCACACATCAGAGCAGTTAAGAACGGGGAGGTTCATAAAATTTAAACTACTTAAAAAAGTGATTAAAATGGTAAATTTTATGTTCTGTATGTGGTACCACACACACATACACACCCTCAAAAATCCAAACTTCTAGCTGGGCATGGTGCTGCACGCCTTTAATCCCAGCACTCGGGAGGCTGAGGCAGGAAGAGCGTAGTGAGTTCAAGAGTAGCCTGGGCTACAAAGTGAGTTCAAGGCCCGCCTGAACTGCATAGTGAGACCCTGTCTCAAAAAAATAGGGCCAGGGATTTAGCTCAATGGCCTAAGTGCCTGCCTGGCAGATGCAAGATTGAGAGTTTGATTCCTGGTACCAAAAAAACTCAAACTTCTCTCAGTGGGTTCCCATCACTCTTGGCATAAACACAAATGTCGGCAGTGTAGCCTTTGAGGCCCTACTCAGTGTGCACCCCACCTGCAGCTGCAGCCTTCACAGTCCAGCTCCCTCTGCTCTCTGTGCTCCAGTCACTCTCTACCTTCACATTTGTTAACGTGTTTTGTTCCTCCTGCCCCAGAGCTTTTGCACATGCTGTTGCCATTCCCTGAAGCACTGATCTCTCTTCCACCAGGTCCAGTTCTCAGCTCAAACATGTCTTTCTCATAGAATATTTCCTTCTCCTCATCTGGAGCCCAGAATTATGGTTCTTTGATGGAACACTGTAGGACGCATCACTGTGACTTTTCAGTGGGACTCCAGGCCTATGATCAGCCATTAGTCTTCTCAGGGTGTGGCTCTTTCCCTAGGACCCATGACCCTCTCTGGCCCTACAGCTCACAGGTGCACTCCCTCCATTTTCCTCTGTTCTGGAATTTCTCCCCTTGTCACAGGGAGCCAAACTCCAGCAAGGGAAGTGAAGGGAGAAAGTCCTTTGAAAATAAAGGGTGAACCCACACCGGGGTGACGGCTGGCGCTCAGCGAGAGAACGTGACGTGCTAGCTGCAGCACGAGAAAACAAACTCCTCCCCTGCTGACAGGGTGTCTCCGGGGGGCGCTGGGCAGCTGGGCCTGGGGGTTAACGGGGGGTTCTCTGAGGATAAGGAGTTGCTCCCAAAACAGGAGGAGGGGGCTCTCCAAAGCCCGTCGCTAACATCTCCCCTCTCAACCTGCTGCCTCAGCCCCCATCTACACTCACACAGGGCTCCCGGGGTTGGGACGGGGAGGCACCCTGGGTGATTCTGATGGAGTGGGACCCACCTTACCCAGGAAGGAGGACCTGCGAGTAGGACACACCCTCTGCCCCTCATAACATGTCGATGTCGTTTCACGCTCATGGGTGTAACACAGGGCAGACGGGAGGAAGAAGAGATGACGCAGGTGGGGAGCGCTGTACAGAGCCTGGTCCACAGCACAGGCTCAATAAAGTCAGCAGTCGTCACTGCTGATTCCGCCTGGGACCTGGCACATGGGGTCAGGAGCTGCAAACGGTCACCCCCTCCTGAGCCTAAGTGCTGGCACACCGTGGGCTCTGGTGCTGGGCCTGTCTCTTCCCTTTCCGGGTGACCTCATCCTGGCTCTCTCTTTAGATGTCAGTGCATTCCCTGCTCTGACCTCCCCAAAGGCACAACTCATTCATCCTCTTGACCCTGGAGTTGGCCATCTCTGCCACATCTCACCTCGATGTGCCCCAGATACGAGATCAACCGCTACCCACCCCAGCTCTGCCCTGAGCCGGCCCAGTGCTCAGCACCGACAGTTGCCCGGGGGCTCAGGACCACAGCCTGGGCATCTCCCTTGCTGCCTTCTGGCCCCGGCCTAACCTCCTGCCACTCTTTCCCCTGCTTCCCGGGCTCCGCCACACTGGCCTTCCCGCCAACTCTGTTCCTATGGAAGCTTCTGCACTTGCACGGAACACACTCTCCCCCAAATACCTGCACGCCCACGCTTACCAGAGAGCCGCCCTGACCACCTTCTGCAGACAGCAGCAGCCCCCACTCCCCTTCCTTCCCACCACACCACCTATTTGCTTATCTGTGACCTTTGCTTGCCTCTTCCACCAGATTGCAAGCTCCACAGAGATAGGTATTTTTTTGGTTTGCTTTTGTTTTCGTTTTTCATTTTCGAACCTCTACCATTCGGAACAGTGCCCGGCACAACGTTAGTCCTCAGTAGATGTCATCCAAAGGCACCGGTGAAGGTACCTCTTCATCCCCTCCCTCTCCCCTTCCCCTACCGATCAGCAGCTTGGGGAAGTTGGAGGTCTCGATGTTGTGATAGTAGACCACGGAGGTGACAGCAGCCATGAACGCCATCCCAGCTGGCATGTACAGGTGCAGGTGGCGGGACTCAGTCACCCTAAGATGCGGGGAGAGAGAAGGATACAGAGGACGTAGGTGTGGGGAGTGCCTCGTGCTTACTGCTCAGCACACAGTGGGTCTTCAGGCACACCCACAGCTCCATTTACTATCCCAGCACCTCTGCCCAGCCCAGACCTGAACAAGCCACTAGCTTGGGGGCCTAGGAATCCAGACAGTGATGCTCTGAAGCCTTGGTGTTCAGGCTTGGGAACCCATGGCTTTCTTTCCCTGGGTTTTTGCTTGCTGAGCCAGGTACCAGGAAGTCAGCTTTGACAAGGCCACTGGAAAGCTGGCACTGCTTCTCTGGGAGTGAACCCAGCTGGGTCCCCCTCCCTGGGCAGTGCAGGTGCCAGTGCCTCAGAGCTCACTTAGTGACGGTGCCACTGGACACAAACGGCATGGGCCAGCACCGGCACTGTAACAACACAGCTGAGTGTCACCATTTACTGAGCACTTACTGTGTTAGGCGCAGTTCTAAGCACTTGATGTACACTAACATGTTTAATAATCACACATGTACGCCATCATGGGTAGTTTCTCCTATTTTATGGTTGTGGAAACTGAGGCAGCGTAACATATCCACGATCACTACTCTTGTCTCCTCCCACCAGCTCATATCCTCGCTTGCACTCCCACAGGCCTCCATGGTGCCGGGACTCTGGCCTGGCGACGAGGCCCTTGGGAGCTAGAGCCTTCCCCAGACCTCATCGTCTCCATGACTGACGAGCAGGGTCACCTTAGCTCATCCTGACTGCGCCCTTCCCATGGTTCCCTCATGCAGGGAGCAAAACCCTCATAGTTTAGCACGGCACGAATGGCTCAGGAGATGTGGGCTCCAGCCACTGTGCCAGCTCAGTCCAGTCTGCTCTTCCTGCTCCAGCCTTGTCCGGAGTCTCTGCTTCCAGAGGGCCTGTCTCAGCCTGCTGTCCTGGGGCTGCTCTTGCTTGCACTGCTCTTCAATCCAGCACGCTCTTCAGTCCTCCCTGTCCAGGAGGAGCTAACAATACAGAGAGGGCCGCCGTGCCCAGAGCTGCTGCCTGACTGTGCAGTGCAGGGAAGGGATGCCACAGACAGACAGAAGGCTGAAGGGACACAAAGGAGGGGCCTGGAAACCAGGGAAAGAAAGCCTCACAGAGGAGGTGGCACCAGGCTGGACATTGAAGGATGAGTAGGAGTTTAACAGAGAAGGAGAGGGACATGTGGAGAAGAGCAACACGTTGAACGGCTCTGGCAGGACTAAGGTGCAGGTGTAAAGACAGCGTGGGCCATTCACCAGGTAACATCCTCCTGTTGCTCTTTATGGAAAGAACCACATGCTTGCTCCACTAGTAGTCTATTCCCAGCCCTGGGAATGGGCGGTGGTGGGTTTAAGCAGTGGAGCAATTCCATACCTCTTTGCCACTGTGGTCTGAGGGTAGTCATGGAACCCAATCTATAAGGAAGGGTCACGTCGAGAACATGCTGTCTTCACTCTTGCCCCTTCCTGCCTAAGTGACACCCAGGGTGGCACAGTCCCTTTGGAGCATGGGGAAGTCGTGACTGACACACGGAATGGTACAGAAAGACAGGAGGAGGCTGGGTCCTGGATGACACCACTGAGTCCCCAAACTAACCAAAAAAAACACTTCTAGGCTTCTTGTTAAACGAGATCATAAATGTTGATCTTTAAGTCTAGATTAGTAGATATTCTCAGGCAAAGGTCTTCAAACTAGCCAGGGAGGCACGAAAAGGACAAGAGCAGAGAGCAGTCAGTCACCAGAGGGACCACGGGGACAGCTAACACTGCAGGGACCTTCAAAACTCTTTCCTCTGTACCCCTTGAAGTAATTCTGAAAAATTGTATACACTCTCACACAATTTAAAGTTGACTTCCAACACATTGCATCATGTGTTTAAATCAAGAATTATTTTTACAATAAAAGGTAAAATACTAAAAATTTTATAATGTAAAACAAGTTGAGGATTATCCATATTGGAATAATAGTTCATGAAATGGTTTATTTTTTAGCTGCTTTACTGAATGATACCTTAAATTAGGTAAGAAATTAGGTAAAAGTTCTATATACAGACTTTACCCAGTATATAGTGATTTGGGGAAGCATTCTAGTTTCCGTCCATCCATCCATCTGTCCATCCATCCATCCCTCTATCCATCTCTTCCTTACAACTCTGTGCCATGTTAGTTCCAAATCCAGACCATGTTATACAAAAATAATACCCTAAGGAAGGCAGG
The DNA here is from genome assembly GCA_004363535.1 of Dasyprocta punctata. Classification (NCBI taxonomy): domain Eukaryota; kingdom Metazoa; phylum Chordata; class Mammalia; order Rodentia; family Dasyproctidae; genus Dasyprocta; species Dasyprocta punctata. The sequence goes on from RJWM01034080.1 coordinate 19,750, forward strand.
AAGTCCTACAAGTTTAAGGTGCCTCAATTAGTCATATAAATGAAAATTTCCCTAAACCAAACCCAAGCTTGAACACCACTGCCTTAACTATCTGTCACCCCTACCTGCCCCCTAAGTTTCCAGACAGATTGAAAACCAGGCTGGGGTGCACAGGGTGTGCCATAGGGCAGTACCCATGACTTCTCTTCTCTTGCCCCTTTGCCTTGCCCCTCGTTATGCCTGCCTATCCAGAGGTGTGACAGCACAAAGGCTGGTGACCTGT
>RJWM01034081.1:0-19876 GCA_004363535.1 Dasyprocta punctata
GGCTTAATTTCTCTTTTTTCATTCCTCTCACATTTGCTTTGTTATGGTATCTTAATTGCTTCTTGTTTGAATAGCATACAGCTATCATTTTAGGAATTTTAAAAACTGATAATTCTTTTTAATATATTCATTGTAGTTGCTGATCGATTTCAATTTTTTTATCATGTTATGTACCTCCCAGATACTAGTTTTTATTTTATTTTATTGTTTATTTATTTTTGCTTTTAATTCTATTTTGCCTTCTGTTTGATGGCATTTTTATTTTTCTGTATCTGTTATATATTGTATATCTATTTTTAGTATTGCATTAATTTTTAGTATAATTGCTTTCCAGTACACTGCCTGACATTAGCCAGTATCATCTCTTCTAACAAAAAACAAATCTTAGAATACTGTTTTATTGTAACACTACACACTTCATTTTTTATAATCTTTTTGGTCAATTTGTTTTAGAATTTTGCTTCAACTTATTTAAAAATAAACTTAAATTAAGTCCTAATATGTGTATTTATGCCTTGCATTAAAAAATCTTTTAAATTATGCCCACATATTTTTTCACATTTTTTTGCTAACTATTATTTCTTATTTCCATAGTTACCTGTCAGGTTTAATTCCTTTTCCTAAAACATATTCTTTATTATATGTTTTTCAATGAGAATCAATGAGCAAAATATTTTTGCCTGTTTCTATCTGAAAATATTTTCAGTTCTACTTTCGAATTATGATTTAGTTGAGTATAGATTTTAAACCATTATTTTTTTCAGAAGAGTTTAAGTATATATCTTGTTGTTTTGTCTTGATCTCCATTCCTATCGATAAATCTAATATCATATAATTACTATTTAAAAGTAATCTTTTATCCTGGTTTTTCTTTTGCACTCCCTCTACATATGTGACTTTTGTTTTGGAGTGGTATGACTAAGGTTTATTTCTACTTACTTCAATTTTTTTAAATTTAAAAATGAGTATATTTAATCTTTCATAGAAAACTTATTTTCACTTCTCTTTGAACACTTATTCCCTCATAATTTCTCCTCTTATCTCCTCTGAAACTTCTATTAGGTGATCCTTCTGTTTTGTTTCCTTCTTTTTATTTCTCTGCCTACACTCTGGGTAAATTTTTTTCCAGTGTAACTTTCATTTCACCAATATCCCTTGTTCATCTAATCTGAGTTTCGTATTCAAATACCTGATTGGTATTCTCACCAGTTGTCTTCCTTCTCAGCCTCTTATTTCTGCCTATCTTGATTATACTTCTGGTTTTTATTTCTGTTCATAGTGTCCCTAGGATTTGTGTTTTTCCCAAACTTTTTTATTGTATTGTATTGTATTTTATCCCTGAATCATTTAGAAGGTAGAGATTGTATCTCTAAGATGGCTCCTAGGTGTGTTTTATTATCTTGAATGGTCCCTAATGAAAATTCAACTGCTTTTCAGAATTTTCTCTTATTTCAACTCTCTGTAGAACCACTTACAGAAGCCTGTTTTAGGAGTCATCTTCAATTGCCATTAATACCTCATGGTACATTAATCCATTATTTAACACCAGTCGCCAAATACCATTCATCCTTTCACTCAATTGTTGCCCATCCCTAATCCTCCTCTACCTTTACTTTATCAATGATCACTTACTTTATCAAGGTTCACTTTGATCTCTACATTTCTTCCTCAAGGAAGAAAGGAGAAGAAGGTAAGATAGTGGGTAAGGCACACTAGGGTTCTAATTCTATCTCTGGCTTCAATCTGTGATGTTCATATATTTTCCCAGGTCTCAGTTTTTCACATAAAATGGCAAGCATAATAATATTCATATCATGCAAATGATGTAATCATTTAAAAAGAAAGGTATGAAAAGTGTTCAGTGCTGTGTCTGTCAGATGACAGGTGTCAATGAGTGTCAACTTGTAAAACTATTAGGAATGGGTCTCTCTGCATCTGCCAGTACTCCCTTCATGTAAGTTGGAGCTATCATATGTAATCATTTAATGAGCCTGAGCATTTTATGTTAAACCTGTTAGATATGGTGCTTAATTCTTTTATGATTAGGAACTAGGCATGGTAATTATTACATGAACACTATTCCAGGATATACGCTTCTTATGAGTCAATCAAACAATATTTAAATGCAGAAGAAGAAAAAATTTATAAGGGATAACATTTGCTATTTTCAGATATTTTGTGTATTTGAATATTTTCTCAGGAAGGCTTAAATTAATGTACATAATGTTAAGGGAAATAAACCAGACACATGAGCTTAAATAGATGCATGGTTTCCTTTATATGAGAAAACCTCCAAAAATAAATAAAGAGCCAAAAAAAATAGGCAATAAGATATAGGGAGATGGATCATTCTCACATGGAAATGGAATTAAGAGATGAGGGATCAGAGGAGGAAAAAGTGTTGAAAAACATAACTAAGATTTGTGTTTATGTGCACCAACTCCCTATGAAGAATATAACTGTTATGTGTTAGAAACATGTACTAATAAAAAATAAAAATTGAAAAAATTAGTGTACATATGTGTGGTTCATATTTCTATTAAAATAATTGGATATTATAGTACTATCTTAGTTATAGCTATATAATAAATATAATTTTCAAGGTATTATTTTTAAATGTATTAAATCGGAATACATCGCAAACGTCATAGTTCACTGTATTAGAGGGCCAAAAGAAATGTACACTAGATTGGAAGACTTTCAAAAAAGGGTCTTATAACCATTGACAAAATTATGTGTGCTGAATTATTAAAGAATATGATAGAGCAAATAAATCATGCTAACACAACTTTCTGCTCCAGTCTTAAAATTTGAAACATGTATCAATGTTTTAACATGGCAAGTACAAGTATCTCCCTGGGGACTCTCCCAGTAGATTTTTCTGGGTCTTTTAGTCCACCTCCAACTGTAGGTTGTTGTCAGTGTCCTGTGGTACACCTTAATTAATAAATACTTCTTGAATTAAAAAAAAATTACAGCTTCAATTACTGTGTTTATGTTATATGCCATAATTTCTATTAAAGCTTTGCATATAGTAAATTTCATTTATTCCTGAATATATGCCTACAGGGTATAATCACCTTCATTTTGGAAATGCAGAAATTGAATTTCAGCAACATTAAATATCATGCCCCAGGTCACACAGCTGCTGAGTCACTTGTCTGAGAATTCATTCCAGGCGTGTTTATGAGGTATGAACCACAGTCTCTGCCTTCTGGATAAATGCCATATTTTGCCTAAGCAATGGAGGGATTCATTTTTACATGCTTTCTGGTACAAAACATTAAAAAACATCATTGTAGTGTATAGTAACAAATTGCAATTTGTGTTCTTTAGTTGAAGTTGCTAATAAAATTTAGGATTCAGCTACCTCATAACTGTACTATACATTCTTGTATTTTGCAAATCCCTTTAGAGTAGATGAGCTACACGAGTTAATGTATGTATGTAATAATGTTAATGTTAATGTATGTAATAATGTTATCATGACTAACAGTTTTTAAATGCTTACCACGTGTTGAGCAAAGTTCCAAATGTTTCTGTGTACAATCACATTCAATGGTATCAGTAACCATATAAAAATAGTATTTTTATTACTCATTTATTATGAATAAGGAAATGGAGGCACAGAGAAGCCAAAATCTTCTTCACATTCGCACAATCAGTAAGTGAAAGACTGAAGTTAAAACTAAAATACTGAAGCTCAAGAATTCATGTTTTTTGTTTGTTTGTTTGTTTGCTTTTTATGTACCGGGAATCAAACTCAGGACCTTACACTTGCTAGGCAGGCACTACACCACTGAGCTAAATCCCTGGTTGAAGCACAAGAATTTAGACAATTAATCACAACTCTACCGACAGGTACAAATAAAGATTTAACACATGTATTTAATGACTTACTTGAAAAATACAGATATTTTTTCAGTGATTACCTTATGATTTTTAGTCATTTTTTAAAAGTTTCTGTAGATTTATAAAAGTTGAAAGAAAACCTACGGTGAACTCCCATGTAGCTATTTCCACATTTAACAATTACATTTTGACATATAATTTTTTTTATTCTATAAAATATACAGTTTAGATTTGTCTGTTGGGGTCTTTGTAGTTTCTATTGGACTTGTTCCCTATTATTTCAGTTCTTCTAGGTCTTTGTTAATAGTATTTGTACTCTGTGTGAGTATGTGTGTGTGTGTGTGTGTGTGTGTACCTACATGTACACACATTTAAATTATTTTGATCATTCGTAGCCATTTTAGCCACTATCTGGTGGTAAATTATTGTGCTTGCTTCTCAATTTGTCTTCTGATTGTTGAAGTAGAACAGTGTTTCTCATTTGTATTGTACGTTTATGTATCTTCTTTAGTGATGTATTCTGTTTTGTGCATTTTGATCATTTATTTTATTGGCTGTCTTTTTATTATTGAGTTGTAGGTGTCCTCTAATACATCCTGGATACTAATCTTTAGTCAGATAAGTTTATAAATATTATCTCAGTTTATTTTCTAAATGGCGGTTTTGATAAGTAGAACTTTTTGATTTGATGAGTTCTAATATATCTTCTTCCTCCCTTTAGCTTGCTTACTGTGATCTGATTAAGAAACTTCCACTAACCCCAAATTACACAATCTGTGTGTTACCCTCACTTTTCCCTGTTTTTTTATCTTAGGTTTTAAATATATGATTGGAGCTATTTTTATTAATAGTATGAGATAGGCCAAAAGTCATTTTTTCCATATGGATATTTAGTTATTCTAACACCATTTGTTAAAAAAACTTTACTTGCTCACTTTTGCATATTTGTTAATAGTATTTGTACTGTGTGTGTGTGTGTGTGTGTGTGTGTGTGTGTGTGTGTAGCTAAGTGGGAATATATTTCTAAGCTTGTTATTCTATTTGATTTATCTATTTGTCAGTTCTTAGGTGGTACCCATACAATGCTGATTACTGTAGCATTATAGTAATTTTTGTAGTTAGGTGGTATAAATTTTCCAACTTTGTAGTTTTACTAAACTGATTTGACTATTTTAAATACATTGCACTTCTGTATTTTTAATGAAGAGTTTATCTACTTCTACCAAGTAGCTGCTGGAAATACCTTTAAATTGAATTGAAACTTTCGCAGTTTGAGGGCATTGCAGTATTAGCAATACTGTACCCTTCTATTCAAGGACGTAACTATTTATACATTCTTTAATTTCCTTCAGAATGTTTTACTGTTTTCAATTTACAAGTCTTATATATTTTGGCTAAATATGTTTCTAAATATTTTATGTATAGCAATACTATTGTAAACATAATGCATTTTAAAATTTCATATCCTAATGGGTTGCTTCTGGTATATAAAATATGTTTAATTTTTAAATATTAATGTTGTAGTACTTGGTATTTCTAAAATTTTGCATTAGTTCTAGTAAGTTTTTTGGTTTCCTTTGGATAGTTTATAAAGTTTCACATCATCTAAAAATATAGATTGTTTTATTTCTTCATTTCAGATATTTATAAATTTTATTTCTTTCTCTTATAACAGTGCATAGAGCCTCAAATAAAACAATGAAAATAAGTCACGAGTTTGTATCTTTTTCCCCCCTAAGTGTAAGGAGAAAGTCTTCATCATTTCTCTGTTAAATATTACCTACTCGGTTGTTTGATACCCTATCAGATTAAGGAAACTTTCTATTTTCCAAGTTTGTCGAAGGATTTTTAAAAATAAACATTATTGAGGCATAAATTGCAAACAAGAAAATATAACATTTTAAGTGTATTAGACCAATCAAATTACAGAATATCAACTTCATGTTTAAATGTCCCTTGTGCTCCACCCGAGTCGATCACCAGATCTCAGGCTCTGCTCCTACTATCGGAGTATAATTGCTGAGTTTTATGAGTATTTGCATTTATAAGGAACATGTAAACACTTCTCTAAAAGGTTTCAACGTTTTATATTCCCATAGTATATACAAGTCTTCAGGACATTCTACACCCTTGGTAATATTTGGCACTGGCAATTTTTTGTTTTGCTCACTCTGAAGGGCATTTTGTGATGACACTGTAATATTTTTCACTTCTCTGATTACCAGTGATGTTAGACATTTTTCATGCTCTTAATGTTAATATCTGGTTCACATATTTTTTTCCTTATAAAAATTAGTTCTTCATCTTTTTATTTGATCATGAGAGTCATTTACCTATTCTGGATATAAGTTCAGTATCAAATATATGTCTTATAAATATTTTTCCCTGTCTATGGATTGTTGTTTTATTTCCCTGAGTTTTTCAAAAAGCAAAACATTTTAATATTTAAGATTTTAAATTTACAACTTTTGTTTTTTGAGTGTATGTGTTTAGTGTCTAATATTAGAAAGATTTACTTAATTAAAAATCAGAAGTATTTGACCTTATTTTTTTATTTTTCAGGACTTATCTTTGATCTTATATGTTCAGATCTCAGCATTATTTTGAATTTTTCATCTTTGTTGTGAGGAATTATTCTCGGGGAAGTTTGCATTTACTTTGATATAAAATTTCCAGTATCATTTCAAGTGTTCATTCCTCCAATCAAATTACTTTGAGACTTTTGCTAAAAATCAATTCATTATAAATGTGCAGACCTGTGAGATAACTTTTGTGTTTCATAAGCTTATGTCTAACCTTGTGCTGCTTTGACACCTTTTTGATACTGACTTTATACTGTCTTAAAATTAGGTAATTTTTCAGTATTGTTTTCAATATGGTCTTTTCTGTTCCAAATCCTTTGTACACAGATATAAATTTTATAACCTGTAGGTTACTAAAGAAAATGTTTCAAGGATTGTACTTGAGATTTCACTAAATTTATGGATTAATTTGAGAGAATGGGTATCTTTCAATTGGCATGAATGTGGCATATTTCCACATTGACTTAGATCTTATTTTATATCTGTCAGCATTTTTTGTGTGATTTTCATTTTATTGCATACATTTTTCATATGGTCTGTAACTTTATGTATTACTAATTCATACAGTGATGTCATGTGTAGAATTTCTGTTCATGTTAATATACTTTGTTATTAACCTGTGAAACACAATTTATATTTCATATTGACTCTGTGTCCTACCATTTCTTCTGTTACTCTATATTTTGGGTTTCTCATATAAGAGAAACCATGCAATACTTAACCCTCTATGTGTAACTTATTTCACTTAGCATTGGTCATTATCATTTCAATATTCATCCATTTGCCAAACTTGATTTGGGTTCATCCGTCCTAGTGGCTGAATAGTAGACTATTTTGCATGCATATGTACCATATCTTCTTTATTCGTTCATCTGTTAATGGACATTTTGACTACTTTCATTATTTAGGTATTGTGAATTCTGCTGTTTTGGACATGATTAGGTATGTGTGATTATAATATCATGACTTTTACTCTGTTGGGATGATACCCAGAACAGGTATAGATGGGTCAAAGAGAATTTCTATTTTTAGTTTTTTGAGGAATCACCATGCTGAGTTCCATAGTGGTTGTAATGGTTTGCATTCCCACTAAGAAGGCAGAAGTGTTTATTTCCTCCCACATGCTCTCCAGCATATGTTTATTCAATCCTTGGTCATAGTCATTCTAATTAGAGTAAAATGAAATCTCAGCATTGTTTTGATTTTTTGATTTGCATTTCTCTAATGGCTAACAATCTTGAACATTTTTTCATGTACTTATTGACCATTTGTACTTCTTTTGTGATATGTTTATTCATTTCAATGCCTATTCAATTTTTGATTGAATCTTATATTTTGGAGAGTGTATTTTTTAAGGTTTTCATATTTTCTAGATAATAGTATTCTGAGGAACAGTTGGTAAAAATGTTAGCCATTCTGTAGGTTGTCACCTCTCTCTGTTGGTTATTTCCTTTGTGGTGAAGAAGCTCTTTAATTGATATAATCCCATTTTTTATTCTCTTTATTGTTGGAATTCTTTTCAGAAAGTCCTTGGGTATGCCTTTGTTTTCAAGAGTATAAACTATTTTATTTTTCAGTAGACCCAGTGTTTCTTTCTGTCTAAATCTTTGATCCATTTTTATTTGATTTTTAGTAGAGGGCAAGAAATATGGGTGTAGAGTCATTCGTTAGCATGTGAGTAACCAGTTTTCCCAGTACCATTTGTCAAAGATGCTATCTTTCCTCAGCTTTTGTTTCTGGCCCCTTTGTTGAATATCAGGTAACTAAATATGTATGAATCTGTTTAGGTGTCTTCTATTCTATTTCATTGGCATAATGTCTGTTTTTGTGCAGCTTTTATTGCTGTGGTTTTGCAGTGTAACTTGAAATCTAGGATTGTAATGCTTCCTGGTTTGGTCTTTTTGTTGGGGATTGCTTTTGCTATTCTGAGTCTCTTCTGGTTCCATATAAATTTAGCACTGGTTTTTGTACTTCTCTTAAGAATTTTTTTTTTAATTGGAATTGTTTTAAAGCTGTATAACATTTTTTTGTATGGCCATTTTGAAATTACAAATCTTGCCTATCTACGTACCAGGTATTTCTTTTCATTTACTAATGTCCTCTTCAATTTCTTTCTTCCAAGTGCTATAGTTTTCATTACAGAGATCTTTCACTCCTTCCTAGATATTTAAGTCTTTTGAAGCTGTAATGAATGAGATTATTTTCCTGATTTTTTTCTCAGAAGATTCATTAATAGGGTATGGGATCACTTTTGTCTTTTGTATGAATTTGTTTATTAGCTATACATATTTTGGTGGAGTTTTTTGTGTCTTCTGTATAAAGAACCTATCATCTGCAAATAAAGATAGTTTGACTTTTTCCTTTACCATCTGTAACCTTTTAGTTTCTTTCCTTGCCCGATTGCTCTGGCTTAAATTTTGACATAATCTATGGAAGACGAGTAGTGAGAGTGATCATCCTTTTCCAGTTCCTGATTTTAATGGAAATGCTTTCCATTGTCCTCCATTTAGTACGAAGCTGCCAGTTGGTGTGTCATGACCAACTTTTATCAGTTTGTGTTAAGGTTCTTCTAGATCTATTTTTATCATGAATAGATACTAGATTTTATTAAAAGATGTTTTCTACATCTATTGAGATGATCACATGGTTTTAATACTTCTGTTTATGTGGTTTATTACATTTATAGATTTATGTAGGTTATACCATTCTTGCATCTAGGATAATATCAGCTTGGTTGTGACATATGATCATTATAATTTGTTGCATTCTGTTTGCCAGTATCCTCTTTGTGGGGGTCTGAGCTAATGGGGTCTGTGTCTAGATCCCCAGTCTCCCAAAGGAGTGTGCAGCGAAGGCCCAAATAGCTGAGACAAGCTGTATGATCTTTAGGGCTCCAGGAGGAATAAAATCCACTGCAGAGTTCCTAACTCTGGTGGCTGAGCAGAGACTGCCTCTGGGCAGCCTGTATTTATTCAAAATGAAGAAGGAGTTGAAGTGGAAAACACAGGAAACCTGAGCAGGAACTTGGGGTGGAGGGGCGTGTCAAGGACCCCTCCAAGCAACAGATGATGAGAATTAAGAAAATCTCCAGTTGTCCTCAGCTGTGGCCCATCCTGTCCCCCGAGGCATCTCCTTACTCTCAGTTCAGCCATGCCTGGGCCATGCTACAGTCCTACACGTGTATTCGGCTTCAAGAACTTCAACACCTTTTGAAGAGTTTTGTGCCTATATTGATAAAACATCATTCTCTTTTTTATTAAGTCCTTGTCTGGTTTTGGTATCAGGGTAATGATAGCTTCCAGGAATGAGTCTGGCAGACCCTTTTCCCGATCTGTTTTATAGAAGAGTTTGAGGAGTGCCAGCATTATGTATTCTCCAAGGTTCTCATAAAATAAAGTGGTGAATCTATCAGGTCCTAGACTTTGCTTAGGTGGCAGAGCTTTTATTAATTTTTTACTTTCATTATGTATTAGTTTTCTGTTCTTGGTTCTTATGCAATTATAAACCAACTTTGATAAGTCATATGTATAACAATTTATCAGTTTCTTTTAGATTTTCCTATTTATTTTTAAATGCTTTCAAAATAATTTCTTATAATCTTCTGAATGTCAGTGGTAATTGAATTGAGAGATATTTTTTCATTCCTCTTTTGATGTTTGGCTAAGGGTTTATTGATCTTATTTATCTTTTCAAAGAACCAACTCTCTGATTAATTGATCCTTATTTTTAGTCTAAATTTCATTGATTTCTGCTCTGATGTATGTAATTTCTTTCCTTGTAGAAGTTGTGGATTTAGTTATCTCTCAATTTTCTTGAGTCTGAAGAAGCATCACTAATCTTTTTATTTGGGATTTGTAGACCTGCATAGTTATAAAATTCCCTCTTAGAATTGCTTTTATTGTGTCCCATAGGTTTTTGTATGTTGTAGTGTTATCATTGGAATCGAGGAACTTTTATGTTTGTGTACTGATTTTGTGTGTTATCTACTGATCATTTGAAAATGGTTTTCTTCATCTTCATGTGTTTACATAGTTTTTGTGATTTCTTTTGCCATTGATTTGTAGTTTTATTCTGTTATGGTGTGATAGGTCATACAAAATTCTATTTTTCTGCATTTATTTAAGCATGCTTAATGTTTAAGATACAATCAATCCATTTTAAAGGAAGTTCTATGTGCTGCTGAGAAGAATCTGTATTCTGCTGTTGTTGGAGAAACACTCAGTTGATCACTTGTTCAGTGGTGTGGTTCAATTCTGATACTCTCCACTAATTTTATTTTGGTATGGTTGACTTACTGTATTTGTTTAAGTTAGGGACTGACACCCCCCATTATGACTGTACTGTTGTGTATTTGTCCTTTTATGTCTAACAGTTTCCATTTTATGAAAATTGGTACAACAATATTTGGTGTATATATGTTTACAATTGGTATCTCTATTAAATTTTTATTTATCAGTATGCAATTACAATGCTTTGTCTCTTCTGATCAGTCTTGGCCTGCATGAAGTCCACTTTGTCTGATAGCCGGATAGCTACTCCCATTGGCTCTGAGGCTTTGGTTGCAAGGAATATTATTTTCTATCTTTTCATTTTGCCTGTCTTTCTTTATGTATTAGGAAAACATATAGTGGAGTTTTGTTTTTTTATCCAGTCTATGTCTTTTGATTAGACTGTTGAGGCAATTACATTGTATTATTATTGACAGGTTTTTACTGATTCCTGTCATTTTATTTAGTTTTGAGTGCTAATTCCTTCCTATTTTCCCCTTTGATTAAAAGATTTCCAGATAGATATGTTCTTTCCCTTGGGCTTTTTGGTGATGTTAGCCTTACCATTGCTCTTTGGAATTCTCTTGAGTAATTTTTTCAACGCTGGTATATTAGTCAGGGTTTTACTAGAGAAAACAGGTATTACACGAGATATACAAAAGTATAAGAAATTACAGGATAGGCTTATGATGGTCAGGCACAGAGTCAGATGAGGAAGTGTGCAAAGGGTGTTTGCAAGCCAGAGGCTGAAGGATTCTATCCAAGGTATGAAGTTTATCCCAGTGCCCTGTGCAAATCCACACCAGCAGGCTGATGGGTCTGTGACAGAAGGCCGAAAGTTCTACGCTGGAAGGCTGAAAAGTCTAGGCCAGAAAGCTGAAGAGTCTACACTGGAAGCCACGAGATGATGTCCAAACCAAAGGCGAAGACTGGAGCTCCTCCAAAGAATGGCATGCGTTTATCCTCCCTCCTTCCCTGTTATATTATCCAGGTCATGAGCCAACCTAGCGTGGGTCTTCTACCCCCTAGGGTGCAGAGTTGCTATGCTCATTTAGTTAAGCTTCTAAATGTCTCAAATTGACACAATCAACCAACCACTACAGCTGATTTAGTGGACATGAATGGCTTTAGATTCTACTTGTCTTGTATGATTTTTATTTCTCTGTTAGTATTGAAATGTAATTTTACAGAATATAGTATTCTGCCAATATTTTTCTGTAAGTACTTGAAAAACTTCACTCCAAGGTTTCCTGGCCTTAATGGTTTGTGTCAAACAATTTATTATTCTTATAGGCTTACCTCTATAAGTTATTTGACATTTTTCTCTACTGATATTTTATGTGCTCTGTGTTCTCAGTTTCTAGGATTTTGATTATAAGTCATGGAGATGTTCATTTTTGGTGGGATTTGTTTAGTGGTGAAAGTGCATCATTTCATTGGGTAACCATTTCAATCTCCACATTTGGGAAGTTTTCTGAAGTGATTTCCTTGAGAAACAATGTATGCCTTTCCTTTCTTTATGAAGCCTTTCCTTGATTCTTTATTTATTTTAGAGAAAAATAAAATAAAATTTCAAAACAAGTTAATTACAGGGTAACAATGCTTAATGCACTGTATATAGTTATCTTTAAATTACTCAGTGTACAAGATATCTGCATTGTATTGTCCAAACAACATTAGCACAAGCTTTTCTTTTCAATGAAGTAGCAGAAATTAATAATATAACTATCTTAACTATAGTATTGTCTTGGTTACTTTATTTTCATTGCTGGGAAAAAATACCCAACACCCAAAATGAAGGAAGAAAACATTTAATTAGCTCACTGTTGTGGAGATTTCAGTCCGTAATCAGTTGGCTCCAAGGCAGGATGGCGTGGCACTGGGGCAATGCTTCAAGACAGCAGCCAGAGAAAAGGGGTCAACAAGCCTCTTTTCCTTCCTTATATTGTACATAGGTCACACACACACCCCCTCCAGGGTGGGTGTAGCACTGACAAAATCTCTGTGCCCTCCTCTTGCCCAGGATGAAGATATTTACAAAGTAAAGGTCCTGGCTTCCTGCTGAGTCTCTCAATTAAACTTCTAAACTTCTCAAGTTGACACAATGTATCAATCATAGTCAATATATATTATTTATTTCAGCTTCTTGCACTAGGGAGACAATATGATGCGTACATTTCCGAGTCTGATTTATTTCAGTTATGAGTATGGTCTCTAGTTGCATCCATTTACCCATAAAAGACTCGTTTATCCTTTTTGGCACAGTAGTACTCCATTGTATATAAAAAACACATCTTTTTATCCATTCCTTTGGTGATGGGCATTTGGGTTGTTTTCAAAATCTAGCTGTTGCCGGGGGTTTGGCTTAGTGGCTTTAGTGCCTGCCTGCCTGGCAGGCGTGAGGTTGTGAGTTTGAACCCCAGTGCCGCAAAAAATAAATAAATAAATAAATAAAGCACCAAATTGATCAAAATCTAGCTGTTATAAATTGTACTGCTATAAACATGGCTGCATGTATATTGCTGTGGCGCAATGTTTTTAATTCCTCTGAGAAGATACCCAGAAGGGGAATAGCTGGGTCATATGGGATCTCTAATCCTAGTGTTTTGAGGAATCTCCACACTGATTTCCAGTTCCTACCAACAATATAGAAGGGTTCCTTTTTCCCCACAGCACTGATGGATAATTTGGTTGATTTCTTGAAAATAGCTGGAGTGAAGTTGAATCTGAGTGTTGTTTTAATTTGCATTTTTTGACTGACTAGTGATGTTGAACATGTTTCTTGTATATATTTGCTGTTTGTTTTTCTTCATCTGAGAAGTGTGTATTTATCTCAGAGGCCATTTTTGGATTAGGTCACTAAATTTGGGAGGTCTGATTATTTTCAGTTTTTGTATGTTCTCGATAGTAATCCTTTGTCTGAGCAACAACTGGCAAATATTTTTTCCCACATTGTGGGTTGTCTCTTCACTCTGCTGGTGGTTTTTCTTGCTGTGCAAAAGCTTTTTAGTAAGATGAGATCCCAGTTGATTCTTTGTGATAGTTCCTGGGTGATCGGGGTTTTATTCAAAATGTTTTGCCTATGCCAGCATCTTCAAGAGTTTTACCTTGTCTATCTTCCAACAAATTTAATGTTTCTGTTTTAATATTTAGATCTTTGATCCATTTTGAATTTAGTTTAGTGCATGGTGAAAGATATGGGTCCAATTCTAATCTTCAGCACCATTTATTAAAGAGGCTATCTTTCTTACTGTGAATGTGTTTGGCACCTTTGTGAAAGACAAGTTGGTTTAGTATGTCTGGAATTGTTTTTGCATCTTCTAATCTATTCCCTTAATCTTTGAGTCTTTTTTTTTTCTTTTTTTTGCCAGTATCATGTGGTTTTTTTTCACAGTAGCTTTGTAGTATAATTTCATGTCAAGGATTTTGATGCCCTCTCTCTTGCCTTTGTTGCCCAGAATTTGCCTTTGTTATTCTAGGTCTCCTCTGGTTCCAGATGAATTTTAGGATTGTTTTCTCTAATTCTGTGAGATATGCTATTGGAATTTTGCTCAAAATTGCATTAAATCTGTATAACAATTTTGGAAGTATGACCATAATTACTATGTTGGTTCTTCCTACCCAAGAGCAAGGGATATCTTTCCATTTTCTAATATCCTCTTCAATCTCCTTTTTCAGAGTATTGTCATTTTCAATGTAGAGATCTTTTACATCCTTTATTAGATTGATTCCTTGGTATTTCATTTTTATGGATGCTATTATGAAAGATATTGCTTTCCTGATTTTTCTTTCAGTTCGTTTGTTATTCATATACATGAAGGCTATTGATTTTTGAATGTCAACTTTGTATCCAGCTATACTATTGAATTTGCTTATTAAATCTGGAAGTTTTTTAGTGGAGTTTTTGGGGTCTTCTATGTAGAATATCACATCATCTGCAAATAATGATAACTTAACTTCTTCCTTTACTATATTTATTCCTTTTATTTCTTTCTCTTGTCTAATTGCTCTGGCTAAAGATTCCAGACCTATGCCAAACAGAAGTGGAGGCAGTGGACATCCTTGCCTTGTCTTATTTTTAGAAAGAAAACTTTCAGTTTTTGCCCATTTAGTATGATGTCAACCGTTGGTTTGTCATACATAGTTCTTTTCAGATTGAGATAAAATCATCTGTTCCAGTTTTCTCTAAAGGTTTTATCACGAATGGGTACTGGATTTTGTTAAAAGCTTTTTCTGCATCCATTGTAATTCATATATGGTTTTGATCTTGGCTCTGTTAATGTGGTATATTGCATTTACTGATTTATTTATGTTGAACCACCCCTGAATACCTGGGATGCATCTCCTTTGGTCATGGCATATAATCTTCTTGATGATTTGCTGCATTTTGTTTGCCAGTATCTTACTGAGAAATTCTGCATCAATGTTCATTAGGGAATTTAGCCTCTAATTCTCTTTCTCAGTTGGATCCTTCTCTGGTTTTTCTATCAGGATTATGCATGCTTCCAGGAATGAATTTGGGAGTATTGCTTCCCTTTCAGTTTCACTGAAGAGTTTGAGAAGTGGTGATGTTAGGTCTTCTCTAAATTTCTTGGAGAATTTAATAGTGAATCTGTCAGGTTGTGGACTTTTTTGTTGCTGTTAAGATTTTACTTACATCTTTGATTTCATTGATTGATATTGGTTTACTTAGAATTTTTATATTTTCTTGATTCAGGTTTGGTAATTCACATGAATCTAGGTATCAGTCCATTTCTTCTGCATATTCCATCTTATTAAAACACAAGTTTTCAAAGCAGATATGGATGATCTTCTGGATTTTTGCAGGGTCCACTGTGTTTTCACCCTTTTTGTTCCAAATGGCATAGATTTGAGTCTTTTCTTTTCTTTTTTTGATAAAGTTGGATAAGAGTTTATTGATTTTATTTAATCTTTCAAAGAACGAACTCTTTGGTTCATTGATTCTTTGTTTTGTAATTTTAGATTCCAATACATTGATTTCTGTTCTGATCTTTATAACTTCCTCTCTCATATGAGTTTTTGGTTTAGCTTGCTCTTTTGTTTCTAGAAGTTCAACGTTCACCATGAAATTTTATGTATGTGCTTGCTCTGTTTTCCTTATGTGCATATTTATTGCTATAAATTTCTCTTAGTATTGCTTTCATTGTGTCTGACAAGTTGTATTGTTGTTATTATTCATCTGTAAAAATTGTCTAATGTATTCTTTAATTTCATCTGTTCAGGAGGGTGCTATTTAATTTTCATATGTTTATGAATTTCTTGTGGTTTCTTTTCCATGCTTTTCCAACTTCATTTCACTATGTTATGTATGTGATAATAATATGTATGGGATAATTCAATTCCTTTGCATGTACTTAAGCAATGAAATTAAAGAAGTAATTAGACAATTTTTACAGTTGAATGATAACAACAGTGCAACTTACCAGACACAGTGTTCTGTGATCTAATGTGTGGTCTATTTTGGAGAACATTTCATGTACATTTGAGAAGACTATGCATTGTGATGCTGTGTAGTGGAACACTATAAACACCTACTCAATCCATTTGTTCAAAAGTTTGGTTGTGTTCTACTATTTCATTGTTAATATTTTTTCTAGTTCATCTATCTTTTTGTGACAGTGGAGTATTGAGATCTCACTACAATTGTATTAGTGACTATTTGATTTTTCATGCCTGTTAGTATTTGTTTTATATAGTTGTATGCACTGTTATTTGTTCCATATACATTTATGATCATTACCTGTTCCTCTTGGATTTTTTCCTTTACAAGGATTTGGTGACCTTCTTTATTTCTTAATCAGTCTTGGCTTGAAATTCACTCTGCATGCAAACAGAATGGCTACCCCTGCTTTTTTCTGGGTTTCTGTCACATCGAGTATTGTTTTCCATTCTTTGCCTTTCAATCTATGCATTTCTTTTTGAATTAAATGTGTTTCTTTTATGCAGCATATTGTTGGATCTTGCTTCTTGATTCATTATGCCAGTCTGTGTCTTTTGATAGGTGACTTGAGACCATTAACATTGATGGTTATACCTGATATGTATTGATTTATCCTTGTTATGTTAGTTTTCTGTCGTTGGATCCTCCTCTTCTTTTATCCCCTTCCTCTCTTTAACTGTTTCCTTTGCCTGATGGATTCCTTCTGTTGGGGTTTATGGAGTTGAAGTCCTTGTTATCTTTTTCTAGAATGTCCTTCAAAACATTTTGGACTGCTGGTTTAGTGGTTATAAATTCCTTGGATGTTCTTCTTCATGGAAGTATCTTATTTCTCCATCAGTTTTGAAGGATAGTTTTGTGGGGTACGTCAATCTGGGTTGAATTTAATTTTCCCTTAGAACTTGAAATACTTCACTCTAAGTGCTCGTTGACTTGGGGGTTTGTGCTGAAAAGTTAGCTGTGATTCTGATGGGCTTTCCTTAATAGCTGATTTGTTTCTTTTCCCTGATAGCTCTTAAGATACTATTCTTGTGTTGAATTTCTGTAATCGTGACTATGATACACTTGGCTGTAATTTTTTTTAATCCTGGCTAATTGGACTTCTATATACATCACTTATTTGTATGTCAATGTTTTTTTTCTACTAGAGAAATTTTCTGCCATGACATCTGTGAAATTTTTTTTATATCATTTGTGGTTTTTCACTGACTCAAATCAATCTAAGTTATTCTTCTTTGTCACATCTAGCAACTGCTGGATTGATTTCTTGTGGGTCCTTGATATCACAAACTTCAAGTCTGTCTTCTTTGTCTGAGGTCCTGTCCTCACATTGGCTTAATCTGCTTTGAATATTTCAATGGAATTTTTATTCTCTTGGATATCTGATTGAATCTGCCTTATGGATACCATTCCTTTCCTGTACTGAGCATTCCTGGCTTCCATAATTTTCTTAAGCTCTTGTAATTTTTGTCTGTATTTGCCCTAGCATCACTAAGTTTGGTGTTTATTGTGGACATCATCTCTGCAGTTACCTGAGAGATCATTTCTGATTTGACTTTTTCCAGTGCCTCATTCAATTCCTTTGTTGTTACCCCTTCACAGAGTCCAGGTGGGAGGTTTTCAGATTGTCCCACCTCATTGCCTCCTGGGTTTGCCTTTGTTGAACTGGATGTCTGGGGTTGCATCTTGTTTAAGTGTCTTCTCATTTTGTTTTCTTTTTTAAGTTTAATTCCCGGGGTGGTACTGGTACATTGCCTAGGATGAGTTGCTTTACTGCTAGTATTTAGGACAGTTAGATAATGACTGCTTCTCAGAGGTATCTTCCAGGTGTAGCCTTTTTTAGGTTTTGAGTGTGTTGGAAGATACTACTTCTTCAATTTATTGGAGATAAGAAGTTGCTGTCTTTTTTTTGGCCCAGCCCCTGGTTCTTTGTCACTGTGCCACAATATTTTCTATGACCCTTAGTCAACTTCAGTCATGGAATACCAGGACAAACAACTGTTTAGAAAAACTGTATCACTTTTGACTATAGTAGTACCAATAACATCAAGCACATCCTAGAAAATGACAAACTGAGCTAACCATTAATTTGGCACTTTTAACTTTATGACCTGGACTAGTGGTTATGTAACAGAATAAAAAATGAACCAGAAAATTACATGCAGTATATATATAAGTCCTTAATATGTCAATTTTGCCATCAGGGGTTAAAATTTGAAATGAGTTAAGGAGAAAATACAGAAGTGAAAGAAGAGGAAGTGATTAGAAGTAAGGTTGGAGGACAAAGGGGAATCATGCTAACTTTGGGAAACTGGTGCAGAAGGCTGGAGGGAAAGAGAGAAAGAAAAGATAAAAAGAACAGAACAGAACCACAACCACAAAAATCTAAAAGCCACATTTACACTCATAAAAACAAGATCACACAATTTAGGAGAAAAATGAAAACAAAAGGTCAAAATCAAAACCGCCACCACAACAACAGAAAACAAGAGAGAAGGGAAAAAAAAGTCCACTTCCAGGTTTGTCTCTGGGGTCACTGGTAGACAACCTGTGGAGATAGAGTCCCACTCCATGCTGATCTACCCCAGCAAGCCAAAATAGCTTTTTGGTGAGGTACCGAATAATCTCAGGGATCCTGCATTTTGTGACTGAGATCAGAATCATTCAACTCACAGCCTTGGAATGCTTTCTGTGGGTCTGAACCCAGCTAGGAGTTGCTAGATGGAGTCAGCAGCAACTCTGAGTTCTGAGTTCAGGCAGCTTATCTCCAGGATGGCTCCTGGCCAGTTGCTCTCTCCCATGGGAGGACTAAAGTTTCAACACCACCAACCAGTGCAGTCCTTCTTGTCTGTTGCTTCCCTCTGGTGTTGCATCTCTCCATGGAGACCTCTGGGGTTGTCAGCAATCATCATGTGTTCACAGGTTTGAACTGCTCGTTTCACACAGTGAGGTCTGTCTCTGGGAGAAGGTGCTGCCAGCTACCTCTTTTTTCTTCACTGGAATTTCTCTCTTAACTCTCTCTGTGGGTTTCAATACTCACTTCAGATTCTTCCTGGGTCCAGGGTACCCACTTCCTTCTTTCTTATCTTTCTCACATTGCTATATTCCAGTGTCTAGATGCAGGCTATCTAAGAGGCTCTTTTCTGCTGCTCATCAATCTGCCATCTTGGTCTTCTTTCCTCCTTGATTCTTATAAGTCCTAGTTAGGTTCTTTTGGTGTCATCTAGTAGCTCTTGTACCAGCTTCCTGTGATTTCTTGTTGTTTTTCATAAAGAAAATATTGTCTATATTATTCTTTTCCTCAAGTCCTGATATTCTCTCTTCTGATTGTTCACATCTACTGGCATGACTTTAAATTGTGTTTTTCGTTTCCAGGATTTATACTTGACTTTATTTAATAATGTCTAATTCTTTAATTTTAAGTGGTCATTTATGTTCTGAATTTTGTTCTTTGATTCAATCAGCTGGTTTTTTTTGTCTTTTTTTATTTTAAAGATAGTAAAATACAACAGAACATAACAGAATATAATCAATCAAAACAAAGCAGTAGGACTGGTACAGAACTTCGAAGATCGATAATGTGAGTACAATAGCTACTATAACATACCTTGCTATCTTCAGATTAGCTGACCATTCCAACAGGTGTAGTAGAATTGAACCAAAAACAAAACAAAACAAAATCAATAAAAACAGAATATAAAATAAAGGAAAAAAAA
>RJWM01034082.1:0-20285 GCA_004363535.1 Dasyprocta punctata
TGTGTGTGTGTGTGTGTGTGTGTGTGTGTGTGTGTGTGTGTGTGTGTGTGTGTGTGTGTGTGTGTGTGTGTGTGTCTGTGTGTGTGTCTGTGTGTGTGTCTGTGTGTGTGTGTGTGTCTGTGTCTGTGTGTGTGTGTCTGTGTGTGTGTCTGTGTCTGTGTCTGATTCCAAGCCCACGCGCCGGTGCTGCTCGGGCTGGGCGGGGGCCCCGCAAGGGGCCCTTCTCATTCTCCTCCAAGGTCCTGGGGTCAGGACCCCGGAAGGCAGTCCATATTGAGTCCTGATTGGTGCCTGCGAGTTTAGCTTTTAATTTGTGTAAGAGAAATAGATTAATACCTAACATATGTCTGTACGTTATAAATAGCAAAAAATTACTGTGTAACAAACTGATTGCTGGATCACCTTATAACTTTGGTACCTGGAGCCAGCAGTATTCCTACAATATTAAGGTGGCTTGACCTGTGGGCCCTGGAGTTAGGCTGCCTCTAAATTGGAATCCAGGCTGTTTGTGACTTTGGGCAAATACTACTTCACCTCTTTAAATCTCAGTTCCCTCATCTGACAAATGAAGATAATAATACCTATCTTTACTTGAGTTAAAAAAAATTTTTTTTGTTGTTTTATAGTACTTTGAATTGAACTCAGAGGGTCTCATGCTAGGCATGCACTGTGCTGAGCCATATTCCCAGCTTTTTTTTTTTTTTTTTGAGATGAAGTCTTACTCTGATGCCAGAAGTAGCCTTGAATTTATTCTTACTGTTTTAGTTTCCCAAGTAGCTGAGATTACAGATGTACACCACTGAACCTGGCTCCCTCTCCTACTCAAGAGGCTGAGGCAGGTGGATCTAGAGTTCCAGGCCACCCTGGGCAATATAGCAAGATTCTCTCTCTTAAAATAACAACAGTGACAACAGCAATAACTACCTTCTATGTGTATTGAGAGGATTAGAAGAACAGCTACTCAGCCGGGCATGGTGGCGCACACCTTTAATCCCAGCACTCGGGAGGCTGAGGTAGGAGGAGCGTTGTGAGTTCAAGGCCCGCTTGGGCTGCAACGCGAGCGCAAGACCGACCTGAGCTACATACTGCGACCCTGCCTCGGAAAACTAGGGTCAGGAGTTTGGCTCAATGGCTTAAACACCTGTCTGGCAGGTGTGAAGTTGTGAGTTCAATCCCTGGTGCCACAAAAAAAAAAAAAAAAAAAAAAAAGTTTGAATTCCTCTGGCTTTTTTTTTTAACCATCTGTAGACCCATGGACTTAACTAGCCTGAAGAGGAATCTGTCTAAGGGACGGATCCGTACCATGGCGCAGTTCCTGCGAGACCTGATGCTGATGTTCCAGAATGCTGTGATGTACAATGACTCTGATCATCACGTGTATCACATGGCTGTGGAGATGCAGCGAGAAGTCTTGGAGCAGATTCAGGTATCACAAAAAGCCCCAAGAAAAAGGAAGAAGAGTAGCCTCTGGAATTTAACTTTGGAAAGTCTATGAAAAACAAGGGTGATACTGTGACCTTGGATTCCCAGAATTTATTTTCAGACTTTAAGGACTGCTGTTGTACCTACTGGCTTGGAAAACACTAAAACTCAGTAGGTTCAGTTTTAATACATCGTAAAATGAGGTAGACTAGAAAAGCAAGTGGCAAGAGAGCTGGGGATGGACAATAAGGGGAACTTCTGCTTCAGAGCCTCAAGCTGAAGGCCCAAAAGTACAAACCAGAGGCTGCAGTCATAGTCCATTATTCACTTACTGCATCTGTTGGCATCGATGTACATTCACACCTTCCCACCTTTAGAGGATAAGACATACAAAGTACCTTCAAAGAAACATTTGGGGTTTCTTTTCTGGGCACCAGCTACCTTTAAAGAAAAGAAAATGTAGTGAAATCTATTTGCTAAAAAGAAATAAAATTACGCTCAATCCTTGGTAGCCAGTAAGATTCATAGCTTGCTGTCTGTTCCTTGACAGGTACTGAATATTTGGTTAGACAGAAGAAGAGACCTAACTAGTCCAGAACCAGTACCAGCCAACCCAGTGGATGGTGGGAATTTGCTCTGTTAACCAGGAGCTGCTGCTACAACCATTTCCAGAATTTTTGACCTTCTCCTTGAGACTGATCAGAGAAAATCCCAGAACCTGGTTATCATTTTTTAGTTGTCCTTTCTAGTACGAGTGATGCCTTACCTTGCAACCAAGGAGCCGAAGATGCCTGCAAGGCTGATATTTTTAGAGATGGTGATGTGGGGGAGCTGAGGTTCCAGTTGCTGCCATTAACACGCCCACATTTTTGTTCCATAGGCTTCATTTAGAGGCAATTAGAATAAACATTTTACTGTTGTTGTATAAATAAATATTTCATAAACCAGATTGCTTTTTAATGATTATAGGAGCTGAAAACAGAGGGGCAGCATCATGCATTGAAACAAGTTAGAGAGTTGACTCAGGTCTCATATATGCTGTCTGGAAGGGGTTGGAGGAGCCTGGGGGAAGCATCTATAATGTTTCATGTAAAGTCACAGGGGGCAATTGAAGCACCCTTCACATAGCCAGGAGTTTAGCCAGGCATAGTAGTGCACCCTTGTAATGCCAGCACTGGGGAGGCTGTGGCAAGAGAATCGCCATAAATTCAAGGCCAGCCTAGGTTATATAGTGAGTTCAAGGCCTGACAACTAC
This sequence comes from Dasyprocta punctata, assembly GCA_004363535.1. NCBI lineage: Eukaryota > Metazoa > Chordata > Mammalia > Rodentia > Dasyproctidae > Dasyprocta > Dasyprocta punctata. Next base: position 2,678 of record RJWM01034082.1, read on the forward strand.
AGAGCCTCAAAAAGTCTAAACAAAAGCAAATAGGAGCTTGAAATAAAATAAATTATAGCTGGGCCTGGTGGCATAGGCATATAATCCCAGTACTCTTGGACACTGAAGCATGAGTATCATAGGCTTGAGCCCTGCCTGGGCAAAGCAGCGCTTAGTAACACATTATTAGAAGGGTGGGGGAGGGCTGGGTGTTTGGCTCAGTGGCTTAAGTGCCTGTCTGGTAGGCGTGAGGCTGTGAGTTCGATCCCAGGTGCCACACACACACACACACACACACAAAAAAAAAAGAAGGGTGGGGGAATGACAAAAAAAAAAAAAAAAAGGGCTGGGGATGTTAGGTCAGGGCGAAGGCCCAGGGGTTCCATCCAAGGTAACTCCCAAGATAAATTATGAGGAAACTGTTAGGAAAGATCTAGTGCGCTAAGATTCACAAGGGAAATAAAACACCTGTGGCCGATTTCCCTTGGTTAAAACTAGCGCAAATTGTTAATGGGATTGGCCCTCTACAGCCACCGTCCTGTGCGAACTGTGGCTTCAAGTCTCCTAGCAACAAGCTATTGTGGAACTGGAAGGGCAGGCTGGTGAGTGCCCCGGGTGTTTCTCCTGGGAAGTGCTAGATGACAGGGGTCTGTTTTCCAGTCAGGCTTTACTCTGCACACAGAGTGAGCCCAGTGGGTCTCTTCGGTAAAGTAGCTAGCTGGGGCCGTTCTGCCGTTGCTACAGTGGCGTGCAGTGTTGCTAACCAGACCAGACTCCTCCTCCCTCTTCCCCTCCTCCTCTCCCTGTCACCCGACCCTGCTCCCGCCCTGCCCTGTCCCACGCTGCTGAGCCAAGTCTCCCCTTGGTCTTGATCCTGTGAGAGCCCCAGGACTCAACTTGGTCACAGGAGAAATCGTTTAGACACTGCTTATAGAAAAATATATGGTAGTTTCTCTTTTTATAAATTAATAAAATCTAGTCACTAGTACTGCTACTCTTAATCACAACTACATTGAATTTCGGATGGGGGATGCATGTCATTGCAGCTGATACCTGTCTAGAAACTTAGATTGTACCTGGAAAGGCCAAAATGGAACTGTCAATGCCCCCACCTCAGATCTATGTAGAAAAAACTCTGGCCATTATCAAACCCGATATTGTTGACAAAGAGGAGGAGATCCAAGATATTATTCTCAGATCCGGGTTCACCATTGTTCAGGTAACATCTGGAATTATCATACTGGTGGGTTTTTTGTTTGTTTGTTTTTTTGCGTTGTTAAATTTTGTGGCTACATTTTAGGTATACATAATAATAGCATTCATCACAGGGAATTTGTACCTGTACATGATACACGTTTCTTCTTTTTTTCCCATTCTCCTTCCCTCCAACTCCTCTTCTCCTTATTTACAAAATCTGTGTTTCTATTTTTTTCCCTTCTGTTTTTTCCTTGTCCCTTCTTTCCATTTCACCCTCCCCCTCTTTGTTCCCCTTTTCATTTGAACATTTTCTTCCCATTTCCCAATACCTGTTATATATTTTGGTCCTTATTTACACTTTTGGTTTCTCACACCAGAGAAACAATGCAGTATTTAAACGTGTGTGGTCTGATTTATTTCACTTAAGAGTATGGTCTCAAGGTGCCTTCATTTAGCTAGAAATGTCTCAAGTTTAGCCTTCTTTATGGCAAGTAGTACTCCATTGTATAAAAAACCCCACATTTTCTTTATCCATTCATCAGTTGATGGGCATTTGGGCTGTTTCAAAGATTTAGAGCCAGGCGTAGTGGTGCAGCCTTTAATCCCAGTACTCGGGAGGTGGAGCGTTGTGAGCTCGAGGCAGGCCTGGGCTACAACATGAGCGCAAGGCCGGCCTGAGCTACATAGTTCGACCCTGCCTCAAAAACACTAGGGCTGGGAGTTTGACTCAGTGGCTTAAGCGCCTGTCTGACAGGTGTGAGGCTGTGCGTTTGATCCCCAGTGCCGGAAAAAAAAAAAATTTAGTTACTACAAACTGCCACTATAAACATGGGGGTGCCTTTATCCCTGTGATATGATGATTTAAATTCTTTCAGGAAGATAACAGGAAGGGGAATAACTGGGTTGAATGGAACCTCTAGTTTTAATTTTTCGAGGTATCACCACATTGATTCCCACAGTGGTTGCACCAGCAGAGGAAAAGTGTTCCGTTTGCCCCAAAGCCCCACGAGCATTTGTTGTTGGTTGATTTTTTTTTTTTTTTTTTGAGACAAAATCTCACTATGTAGTCCAGGCTGGCCTTGAACTCACTGCGTAGCCCAGGCTGGTCTCAAACTTGCAGCAATCCTCCTGCCTCAGCCTCCAAGTCCTGAGATTACAAGTGTGCACCACCATGACTAGCTATTGGTTGATTTCTTGATAATAGCCATTCTTTCTGGGGTGAGACAGAATCTCAGTGTTGTTTTAATTTGTATCTTGAATACACAATTCTCAGATGAAGAAATATGAACAGCAAATAAGCCGGGCATGGTGGTATACACCTTTAATCCCAGCACTCAGGAGGCTGAGGCAGGAGGAGCGTTGTGAGTTTGAGGCCGGCCTGGGCTACATACGTGAGCGCAAGACCGGCCTGAGCTACATAGTGCGACCCTGCCTCAAAAAAAACTAGGGCCGGGAGTTCGGCTCAGTGGCTTCAGCGCCTGCCCTGGTAGATGTGAGGTTATGAGTTCGATCCCTGGTGCCACCAAAAAAAAAAAAGTATATATATGAACAGCAAATAGATATGTGAAAAAATGTTCAACATCATTGGTCATTCAAGAGATGCAAATCAAAACAACACTGAGATTCTGCCTCACCCCAGAAAGAATGGCTATTATCAAGAAATCAAGCAGTAACAAATGCTGGAGGGGTTGTGGGGATAAAGGAACCCTTCTCCACTGTAGGTGGGAATGCAGACTGGTGCAACCACTGTGGAAATCAGTGTGGAGAGTTCTCAGAAATCTAGGACTAGAGGTCCCATTCAACCCAGCTATTCCCCTTCTGGGTTATCTTCCCAAAAGAATTAAAAACAATACCACAGCGATATACGTGCACCCATGTTTATAGCAGCACAATTTGTAATAGCCAGATCTTGGAAACAATGTAAATGCCCATCAGCCAAGGGCTGGATAAAAAAATGTGGTATTTTTATATAATGGAGCACTACTCCCATCAAGAAGAATAAACTGGAGACTTTTATAGGTAAATGGATGCAATTTGAGACCATATTCCTTAGTGAAATAAATAAGACATATGTAAACATCATATTGTCTCAGTGAAGCTGAAAAAAACGTGTATATGTATACATATATGTATATATGTGTGTGAATAAAAAGTAGTTAAGATAGTTATACTACTGATTCTCCGAGTTCACTGAAGAGAAAGATTTGTGCTGGTATTGGTTGGACGATTGAGTGCAGATGTCTTGTGCTCTGGGTGAATGATTTGGGGATGACAATGCGCACTGTATGTACCATTGTTGTCCCCTGATTGACATGTTTTGAAATATTATTTAGTTTTTTTTTCTCCTTCTTTCTTTTTCTACTTGAAATAAAATGGATTTGGAAAAAAAAACAGGTAAAAAATTAAATAAAAAATAAAAATAAAAATAATTTGTGTCACTTGAATGACCAGTGATGTTGAACATTTTTTCATGTTTATTTGCCTTTTCTACTTTTTCATCTGAGAAATATCTATTCATTTCAGATGCCCATTTTTGGATTGGGTCTTTAATTTGGGGGAGATCTGATTTTTTGAATTCTTTTATATATTCTAGATAAGTTGCCTTTTGTCTAAATAACAGCTGGCAAAAAATTTTCCCACTCTGGGTTGTCTCCTCACTCTGTTGGTGGTTTCTTTTGCTGTGCCAAAGGTTTTTAATAAAATGAGATCCCAGTTGTTGATTCTATCTGATGGTTCTTCTGCGATCTGGGTTTCGTTCATAGTCTTTATCTATATCAAGAGACCTATCTATTCTAGCTTCCAGCAGATTTAGTGTTTTTGTTTTAATATTTAGACCTTTGATCCATTTCGATTTTAGTGCATGGTGAAAGCTTTGGGTCTCATTTTAATTTTTAACATGTGGAAAGCCAGTTTTTCCTGCACCATTTATTAAAGAAATTATCTTTCACTGGGCGTAGTGGCATAAGCCTTTAATCCCAGCACTTGGGAGGCTGAGGCAGGAGGATTGTTGCGAGTTCAAGAGCAACCTGGGCTGCAAAGTGAGTTCAAGGCCAGCTTGAACTGTATAGTGAGACCCTGTCTCAAAAAATAGGGCTGGAGATTTAGCTCAGTGGCGTAAGCACCTGCCTGGCAGGTGCGAGGTTGTGAGTTTCATCCCCAGTACCAAAAAGAAGAAATTATGTTTGTCAAAGAAAAGTAGCTGAGTGTGTTTGGAGTTATTCCATCTTTTAATCTGTTCCATTGATCCTTGGGTGTTTTTTGTTGTTGTCGCTATTGCCATGGTTTACTTACTTATTTTTTTATTATTATTATTATTATTATTTTTGCGGCACTGGGAATTGAACTCACAACCTCGCGGCCTGCCAGGGCAGGCGCTTAAGGCACTGAGCCAAACTCCCGGCCCTGGTTTTTTGAGGCAGGGTCGCACTATGTAGCTCAGACCGGGCTTACGCTCACGTTGTAGCCCAAGCCAGCCTCGAACTCACAACACTCCGCCTACCTCAGCCTCCCTAGTGCTGGGATTAAAGGCGTGCGCCACCACACCTGGCTTTTACTTATTTTTTTAATCACAGTAGCTTGTAGTATAATTTCAAGTCAGGAATTGAGATGCCTCCTGCCTTGCTTTTGTTGCCCAGAATTGCTTCTGCTATTCTAGGTGTCTTCTAGTCCCAAATGAATTTTAGGATGTTTTCTCTAATTTTGTGAGATATACTATTGGTATTTCGATCGGAATTGCATTAAATCTGTATAATAGTTTTAGAAGTATGGCCATTTTCACTATACTGGTTCTTACACAAAAACAAGGGATATCTTTCCATTTTTTGATATTCTTTTTGATCTCCTTTTTCAGAGTACTGCCATTTTCAGTGTATAGGTCTTTTACTTCCTTCATTAGATTGATTCCTAAGTATTTCATGTTTCTTGATGGTATTATGAAAGGTGTTGTTTTCCTAATTTCTCAGTGAGTTTGTTATTTGTGTATAGGAATGCTATTGTTGTTTGTTTGTTTGTTGAGACAGGGCTTCACTGTGCAGTTCAGGCTGGCCTTGAACTCACTTTGTAGCCCATGCTGGCCTTGAACTTGAAGTAATCCTTCTGCCTCAGCCTCAGCATGGTGCCCTTGACCTGTAATCCCAGCACTAGAGAGGCTGAGGCAGGAGGATTGCTGCGAGGGCAAGGGCAGCCTTGGTTATATAGCTGGGCTACATAATGAGTTCAAGGCCAGCCTGGACTATGTAGCAAGACCTTTTCTCAAACAAAACAAAACAAAACAAAACACAACAAAACAAAAAATATATATATATAAAATATATACATAGCCAGACGTGGTGGCGCACGCCTTTAATCCCAGCACTCGGGAGGCTGAGGTAGGAGGAGCATTGTGAGTTCGAGGCCCCGGCTTGGGCTACAATGCAAGTGCAAGGTTGGCCTGAGCTACATAGTGGGACCCTGCCTCAAAAATCCAGGGCCAGGAGTTTGGCTCAGTGATTTAAGCTCCTGTCTGACAGGTCCAAGGTTGTGCCGCAAAATAAATAAATAAATAAATAAAATAAAAATAAAAGAAAAGAAAACTTCAGTTATCAGGAAATATGTAATTTCAGTTGAGTTTTCAAGGATAGGTTGGAGGCCTTGGGGATGGTATAAGAAATTGTAAGGAAATATTTAGTGCAAGTTAAATACTCAGGTAATAAGGAATTTTTATTAACTTTGGCCAGGATTATAGGCATGTGCCACCATGCCTGGGTTTGCTTTGAATTTTTGAACCTTATATTACTTTTAATTTTAGAGGGAAAAAAAATGAGTGATTGCACAGAACTAACCCAACACTCTGGGAGACCATGATGGGAGGGTGATAAGTGGGAATTCAGCCTGGACAGTTCAGTGACTTCTCTTTTTTTTTTTTTTTTTTTTTTTTGGAGACGAGGTTTTACTATGCAGTTTAGGCTGTCCTTGAACTCACTTTGTAGCGCAGGCTTGCCTTGAACTTGCAGTGATCCTCTTGCCTCAGCCTCCCATGTGCTCGGATTATGGGCATGCACTGCCTTGCCTAGCTCAGTGACTTTTCAAGACCCTGTCTTGAAACAAAACAAAACAAAAAGGCAGAGAGTAGCTCAGTGCAAAGGCCCCAGGTTCAATCCCCAGAAACATACATGGAAACCCTACTATTAATAATACATGTAGCAGCCGGGTGTGGTGGCGCACGCCTTTAATCCCAGCACTCCAGAGGCTGAGGTAGGTGGAACATTGTGAGTTTGAGGCCGGCTTGGGCTACAACGTGAGCACAAGGCCGACCTGAGCTACATAGTGCGACCCTGTCTCAAAAAAACTAGGGCCAGGAGTTTGGCTCAGTGGCTTAAGTGCCTGGCTGGTAGGTGCGAGGTTGTGAGTTTGATCTCCGGTACCAAAAAAAAAAATAATAATAATTAAGTGGCTAGTGTTAATTATAAATTAAATTAGTATATATACATTTTCTCTAATCACCAATAAACTGTAGATCAAAGGCAACCATGGCATGTTTTATGGTGCTGCTACTTTTTTCTTAAATTGTGGTAAAGAATATATAAGATTTACCACTTTAATAATCAGGGGTGGAGTTCCAGCATTGTTAAATTACATTTACATTGTTGTGCAGCTGTCACACTGTCCATTTCTAGAAGTTTTTCACCTCTAACAGACACTGTGTTCTTGTTAGGAAATGACTCTTTCCGCTGGAAACCACTATTCTGCTTTCTTTATCTAGGAATGTGAGTTCAGCTATTTGGTATAAGTGAGCTCATATAATATTTGTTCTTTTGAACTATATGTTATAAAAATCGGCTTTACTGGAGTTGAGAATCCACTAAACATAAAACTTTCTTGCCCACCTACGGGAAACATTTGAAAACTGATACTTCTTTTCAGTAGGTGGCAGTCTTTCCTTTGTTATAAACTGTAAGCAATCTTCCTGATAGTATTTGATAATCACTGCTTCTCTTTGTGTCAGCCTAATTTTTAAAAATTTACCTGATCTAGTTTTATTTTATTTTATTTCATTTTTTTGGTACTGGGGATCCATCTCATAACATCATGCTTGCCAGACAGGCGCTTGTGCTACTGAAGGAAATGTACCCCCATCTAATTTTAAAGCAACCAATAGAAGCCTGGCGTGGTGCCACATGCCTTTAATTCCAGCACTCAGGAGAGGCCGAGGCAGGAAGATCATTGTGAGTTCCAGACCAGCCTGGGCTACAAAATGAGTTCAAGTCCAGCCTGAACTGCAGAATGAGACCCTGTTTCAAAAAATAGGATCAGGGATTTAGCTCAGTGGCGTAAGCACCTGCCTGGCAGGCACGAGGTTGTGAGTTCAATCCCCGGTACCAAAAAATAAAAAATAAAAAAAGCAACCAATAGAATCCTTGATTCACTATTGAATGAATTTAAAGATTATGCTGCATCATAATGTCCCACTGTGACTGGCTAGAAATACAATATTAGAACAGATCTTAGCACCTTTTCAGTAGTAACTGGTCCTTGAATGCTGAGAATGTTATATTTGTCCAGCAAGACATGTTCACAGCAGTGCTGAACCATCTAGGTGAGCTGTTCCTAAACTTTCTACTCTAGGCAGTTTAGATCCCTAGCTACAAAACCAAATAATTTTACCAGGTTTCTGAAACCTGAAGAGATGTGTTTTACAAGGGGCTTTAAGAAGTAAGTCACTGCTAGGCATGGTGGTGCACACCTATTATAATCCCTGTACCCTGGAATACTGAGACAGGAGAGTTACAAATTCAAGTCCAGCCAGGGCAATTTAGCAACTTAGTGAGAGCAGTCTCAAAATTAAAAGAGGATTAGGAGCCAGGCGTGGTGGTGCACACCTTTAATCCCAGCACTCGGGAGGCTGAAGTAGGTGGAGCATTGTGTGTTCAAGGCCTGCTTGGGCTACAACGCGGGCGCAAGGCTGGCCTGAGCTACGTAGTGCGACCCTGTCTCAAAAAACTAGGGTCGGGAGTTTGGCTCAGTGGCTTAAGCAAAGACCCTGGGTTCAATCGCCAGTACCATAAAAGAAAACAAAAAATCGCTTGGAAATAGTCACACTATTCTCTCAGGAAAATCCACAAGTTTTATTTTATTTTATTTATTTATTTTTTGCTGCACTAGGAATCAAACTCAGAACCTCACACCTGCCAGACAGGTGCTTAAGCCGCTGAGCCAAACTCTCAGACCTAGTTTTTTTGAGGCAGGGTCGCACTATGTAGCTCAGGCTGGCCTTGTGCTCGCATTGTAGCCCAAACTGGTCCACAAATTTTATTTATTTATTTTTTTTTGTGGCACTGGGGATGCAACTCACAACCTCGTGCCTGCCAGGCAGGCGCTTAATCCACTGAACCAAACTCCCGGTCCTAGTTTTTTTTTGAGGCAGGGTCATGCTATGTAGCTCAGGGCGGCTTTGCGCTCATGTTGTTGCCCAAGCCGGCCTCAAATTCACAACCTCAGCCTCCTGAGTGCTGGGATTAAAGGCATGCGCCACCACGCCCGGCTTGGTCCACAAATTTTAGAAAGAAGATTTCTGCCTTAATCACGCAGATTGTTTCATGAATTTAGAATGGTGCTATAGTCAGGTTTTACAAGAGAAATGACTTAATACAGGACACATAAATTATATGATTATTTTATAATACTCAGCCAAAGAGTCAAATGCAAAAGTGTGCGGGAGATCTGTCCCACACTAGACACCCAAAGAATCTAGCCAAGGGCCTGAATTCCATGGCAATGTCCTGCATGAGTCCAGCTGAAGACCTAGAGCCCATGGTAGTGTCCTCCACGAGTCCAGCTGGAGGCCTAGAGCCCATGACAATGTCTCATGCAAGTCTGTATCAAGGATCTGCATTGGGAAGGCCCAAAGGTCAGTGGTAGAAGCTAGAAAGTCTGCGCCAGTGGGGTGAAGGATCTGTGCCAGCAGGCTGAGGATCTGCACTGAAGCCAGGAAGTGACAGGATAAGGACCAGAGCTCCTATAAAGACAATCACAGTCATCCTCAGCAACAGCAAGGACCCAAGTTCCTCCATTGATGAGAACAGCTGAGTTCATATCAGGAGCGCCAACATGACAAGCTTTTCCAGGAGAATCAATAGCACACCATCTTCCCCTTCAGTTCTGTTTTTGTGCTGTTGGCAATGATACTCAGGTGGAGCTTCCACACTCAGCACCATGCTGATTCAGTTCAGCCAGGTGTTACAAGTTGACTATTAGTCTATTTACCACAAATGGGCAGGGATATATTGTTTGTTGTTGTTGTTGTGCTAGGGGCCTTGTTCATGCTAGGTAGGCACTCTGCCACAGAGCTATAACCTTAGCTCTGACGCAGACTTTTTGGACAAAACCCCAAAAGCAAAAGTAGATGAATGGGATGACATCAAACTAAACTTTTGTTCAGCAAAGAAAACAACAGAGTGAAGATACTACCGATAGCATGGGAGAAAATATTTGTTAACTATAATCTGACAAGGGGTTAATACCCGAACTATATAAGGGACCCAAAAACTCAACAGAAACAAAACAACGAAAAAGAACTTCATTTTAAAAGAGGTAATAGGGCTGGGGGTTTAGCTCAGTGTGTAAATGTCTGCCTGGCAGGCATGAGGTTGTGAGTTCAAGCCCTGGTACCAAAAAAAAAAAAAAAAAAAGGAAGAAAGAAAGAAAGAAAAAAAGTGGTAATGGCCAGGCATAGTGGCAAACACCCATAATCCCAGCCCTCTGGAGCCTGAGGTGGGAAGATCACTATGAGTCTGAGGCTAGCCTGGGCTACAAAGTAAGTTCAAGGCCAGCCAGAAATATACAGTAGAACCAAAAAGAAAAAAAGAAAAAAAGGGGTGGTGGTGGTGGTGAAATAAAGCCAGGAATGGTGGTGTATACCTGTAATCTCAACACTCAGGAGGCTAAGGCAGAGGATTGCCATGAGTTTGGGGCCAGCCTAGGCTATGTGGTGAGACCAAGGCCCACCCAAGCTACATAGCAAGACCCTATCTCAAAAAAAAAAACAGAAAAGAAAAAGACATAAATTTTTAAAAATAAAAATTAAAAAAAAAATTTTTTTAATTCTAGGGAATGGTGTGGTGGTGCATGCCTGTAATCCCAGCACTCGGGAGGCTGAGGTAGGAGGAGCATTGTGAGTTTGAGGCTGGCTTGGGCTACATAGTTTGACCCTGTCTCAAAACACTAGGGCTGGGAGTTTGGCTCAGTGGCTTAAGCACCTGCTTGGTAGGTACAAGGCTATGAGTTCGATCCCTAGTGCCACAAAAAAAAAAAATAAATAAATCTAGGGAGTGTAGCACAGTGTAGAGACCCTGGGTTTAATCTCTAATACCACATCTATCCATCCATACATACATGTAAATAATTATAATTTTTAAAACTTGGGGCCAACAAACCAGACTTGGTGGCACATGTTTATAATCCCAGCACTTGGGAAATTGATAAAGATTGCAAATTTGGGGCCAGCCTGGGCTACATACCAACTTCAAGACTGGCCTGTACTGTATAGCAAGGCCATGTGTCACAGAAAAAATAATTTAAAAATGGAGGAAGGCAATAAAGCTAAATATATATTTCTCAAAAGAAAACATGCAAGTGGCCCACCACATGTAAAACAAAACTGTCCAACATCACTAAGGGACATGCAGATCAAAACTATAGTAAGATTACCACCTCAGTCCAGTAAGAATGGCTAGATCAAAAAGACAAAAGATGAACTGGGAATGTAGCTTAGTCATGAAGTCTGGGTTTGATGCTCAATACCACCACCAATAAATAAGTACATACATACATATATACATACATACATACAAACTCAAACTGGCAAGTATGTAGAGCAAAAGGAGCCCTGCACACTCTTGTCAGAGATATACAAACAATATGGAAGTTCCTCAAAAAATTAAAAATAGAACTCCCATTTTGATGTAGCAATTTCAATACTAGGTATAGGTCCCAACCCTTTTCATTTTTAAAAAATTTTTTGTGATACTGGTGGTATATGTGTATACCATGGAATACTGTTCAACCATAAAAAGTAATGGGAAGAGGTTGATCAGTGAACACTAGAAGTAAATTCTGGTGTGCTGTTACACATTATTGATAGTAGACTATCAATAATGGGCTGTTTAGCCAGGCGTGGTGGCGCACGTCTTTAATCCCAGCACTCAGGAGGCTAAGGTAGGTGGAGCATTGTGAGTTCGAGGCCGGCTTGGGCCACAACGTGAGCGCAAGGCCGGCCTGAGCTACATAGTGCGATCCTGCCTCAAAAAACCAGGGCCGGGAGTTTGGCTCAGTGGCTTAAGCGCCTGCCCTGGCAGGCATGAGGCTGTGAGTTTGATCCCCGGTGCCGCAAAAAAAAAAAGGGCTGTTTAGTTTAGTTTAATTTAGTTTAGTTTTACTGAGAGGGAGTTTGCTGTATAATCCAGGCTGGTTTTGAACTCATTATGTAGGCAAGGCTGGCCTTGAATTCATTGCAATCCTGCCTCGGCTTCCCAAATGTTGGGATTTCAGGTGTGTGCCACCATGCCTGGCTGGGTTTTTAAAAAGCTAGATGAAAGGAGTTGAATATTTTCACCCTAAATATATGGTAAATAAGCCGGGCGTAGTGGCGTAGTGGCGCACGCCTTTATAATCCCAGCACTCCGGAGGCTGAGGTAGGAGGAGTGTTGTGAGTTTGAGGCCGGCTTGGGCTACAACACAAGCGCAAGGCCGGCCTGAGCTGCATAGTGCAACCCTGCCTCAAAAACCTGAGGCTGGGAGTTTGGCTCAATGACTTAAGTGCCTGTCTGCCAGGCGTGAGGTTGTGAGTTCAATCCCTGGTGCCGCTAAAAAAAAAAAAAAAAAAAAAAAAAGATACGGTAAATATCTGAGGAGATGAATATGTTTAATTGATTTAAGCATTGAGCAATGTATACATGTACTGAAATACTACATGGTACTCCATCAATATGTACAACTTTTATGTGCCTGTGTATCAGTTGAAAAATATAGTTAGAGCCAAGTGTGGTGGTTTGTGCCTATAACCACAGGACTCTGGCAGGCTGATGTAGGAGGACTGCAAGTTTGAGCCTGGGCAATTTAGTGATGCAGTAAGTCTGGGGATGTAGCTCAGTGCAAAGGCCCAGAGTCAATCTGTAGTACCATGAAAGGAAGGGAGGAAAGGAGGGAGGGAGGAAGGATGGGAGCTGGAGCTTGGTGGTAGAGTGCTTGCCTAGCATGGGCAAGGCTCTGAGTTCCATCCCCACCATAGTACACTCACATAAATAAATTTAAATTTTAGAAAATCAGCCGGGCATGGTGGTGCACACCTTTAATCCCAACATTTGGGAGGCTGAGGTAGGAGGAGTGTTGTGAGTTCGAGGCCAGCCTGAGCTACATGGTGTGACCCTGCCTCAAAAAAAAACTAGGGCTGGGAGTTTGGCTCAGTGGTTTAAGCACCTGTCTGGCAGGTGTGAGGCTGTGAGTTCGATCCCTGGTGCCATGCACACACAAAAAAGAGTGCTACTTTAAGACAGAGTTGTGAACTGAGCACCATAGCTCACACCTGTAATTCCAGCTACTTGAGAGGCTGAGGCAGGAGGCTTGCAAGATTGAAGTCAACCTGGTCACTTAGCCAGACACTGTCTCAAGATGAAAACAAAAAAGGACTGGGCATTTAGCTTAGTGGTACAGTGCTTGTCTAGCATATGTAAGGTCCTGGGTTTAAGCCCCAGTACTAGTAAAAAATAAATAAATAAATTAAATTAAAAAAAAAAAAGATGAACTTGCTGCTAGCAAATCATATATTGAGGGAGACTGAAAATTGTAATCATGTTTAGGTGAAATAATTCCTTTTCAGTCAGATGTGATGGTGTATACCTGTAATCCCAGCCCTGGTTGCTGAGGCAGATAAATTTAAGGCCAGTCTAAACTACATGGGGAGCTGGGTGTAGTGGCGCATGCCTTTAATTCCAGCACTTGGGAGGCTGAGGTAGGAGGAGCGTTGTGTGTTTGAGGCCGGCTTGGGCTACAACAAGCGCAAGGCTGGCCTGAGCTACATAGTGCCACCCTGTCTCAAAAAACTAGGGCTGAGCCAGGCGTGGTGGTGCACGCCTTTAATCCCAGCACTCAGGAGGCTGAGGTAGGAGGAGTGTTGTGAGTTTGAGGCCCACTTGGGCTACAAGGCGAGCACAAGGCTGGCCTGAGCTACATAGTGCGACTCTGCCTCAAAAAACTGGGGCTGGGAGTTTGGCTCGGTGGCTTAAGCACCTGTCTGCCAGGCATGAAGCTGTGAGTTCAATCCCCAGTGCCGCAAAAAAAAAAAAAAAAAAACACTAGGGCTGGGAGTTTGGCTCAGTGGCTTAAGTGCCTGCCTGGCAGGTGTGAGGTTGTGAGTTTGATCCCTGGTGCCACAAAAACAACAACATCAACAACAACAAAAAACTACATAGGGAGACCTTGTCTAAAAAAAAAAAAAAAATCCTTTTTTTATGTTATTTTAGCATATACTGTCCTTCACAGTTCAAAGGTAAACCTTGTCGGTCATCAAACTGATACTAATTTCAAGTTATTAATGACTTTAATAAGGAATTATTGAGCTGTCACTTTAAATACTTTTGTTGACTTTGTTTTTCTTATAGAGACGAAAACTACATCTCAGCCCTGAGCACTGTAGTAACTTTTACGTGGAACAGTATGGGAAAATATTTTTCCCAAATTTAACAGCTTACATGAGTTCCGGACCGCTTGTTGCCATGATATTAGCTAGACATAATGCCATCTCTTACTGGAAGGAACTTTTGGGACCAAGTAATAGTTTGATAGCTAAGGAGACACACCCAGACAGGTAACTTTCCTGGATTGGGGGAATTAAATCCATTTGTGAAAATGAAAAAAAAAAAAATCTGATTTCAACATAATGATTGTTTTCTTTCATTTGGAAGTTTTCTTAAATCCACTTTTCTTTGGGTTGGAGGGAGTTACTTTTATTTTATTTTATTTATTTATTTATTTATTTTGGTACCAGGGATTGAACTCACAACCTTGCGCCTACCAGGCAGGTGCTTAAACCTCTGACCCAAACTCCCGGCATTATTTTTTTTTTTTGAGGCAGGGTCGCACTACGTATCTCAGGCTGGCCTTGTTCACGCTGCAGCCCAAGCCGGCCTGGAACTCACAATGCTCCTCCTACCTCAGCCTCCCCGAGTGCTGGGATTAAAGTGCTGGGATTAAAGGCTTGCGCCACCAATGCCTGGCTTTTGCACCATGACGCCTGGCTGAATTCTTATACTTTTGAATATGAATTGCTTTTTCGCCGGGCGAGGTGGTGCACGCCTTTAATCCCAGCACTCGGGAGGCTGAGGTAGGCGGAGCGTTGTGAGTTCAAGGCCGGCTTGGGCTACAACGCGAGCGCAAGGCCGGCCTGAGCTACATAGTGCGACCCTACTTTAAAAAACCAGGGCCGGGAGTTTGGCTCAGTGCCTTAAGCGCCTGTCCTGGCAGACGCGAGGTTGTGAGTTAAATCCCCGGTGCCGCAAAAAAAATGAATTGCCTTTTCACTCACAAAACACCACCTCTTTTTTACCTGAAGAACCCCTATCATCCTCCCAGCAGAGGGATAATGCATTTGACCCTCATCTAGATCTCTCCGTGGCAGCTTAAATTCAAAATAGAGTAAAACTTCCATATGTGAGAAGTGACAATACTTTTGTTAAACTCCTAAGTAGCATGCATTCATGTAAAGTAAGGATAGATTGTCAGGTTGGGTGGGGATCCCACCTCTAATTCTCTTCTAGTCTAAGAGCAATTTATGGCACGGATGACCTGAGGAACGCGCTGCACGGGAGTAAGGACTTTGCTGCAGCAGAAAGAGAAATTCGTTTCATGTTTCCTAAAGGTGAGTTAAAGATGACTGATTTGTCAACAGTATCTCACTATGTTTGCTTTTTTTTTTTTTTTCCCTGAAGATGTGGCTCGGAAGGAAAATAATGGGATTTTTTTTCCAATTTTTCTTTTTCTTCTTCTTCTTCTTCTTCTTTTTTTTTTTTTCTGTGGAACTGGGGATCGAACTCAACCTAGTGCCTACCAGGCAGGCGCTTAAGCCACTGAGCCAAAATCACAGCCCTAGTTTCTTTTTTTATGCTTTTTTTTCCAGTACTGGGAATCAAATTCACGACGTCACACCTGTCAGGCAGGTGCTTAAGCCACTGAGCCAAACTCCAGCCCTTATGGTTCTAGTTTCTTGAGACAGGGTTGCACTATGTAGTTCAGGCCAGCCTTGTTCACATTGCAGCCCAAGCTAGCCTCAAACTCACAACGCTCCTCCTACCTCAGCCTCCTGAGTGCCCTGCATCACCACGCCCAGCTCCAATATATTTTGTTCTACTAAAAAATTTGAAACTGCAAATGGGAAACTCAACATTTCCCTTAGAACTAAATTGTGCCCTTCAGGGAATCTGTTGTGGTTTTCTTGTTTGTTTGTTTGTTTTTTGCACCGGGAATTGAGCTCACAACCTTGTGCCTGCCAGACAAGTGCTTAAGCCACTGAGTCAAACTCCCAGTGCTAGTTTTTTGAGGCAGGGTTGTACTATGTAGCTCAGGCCAGCCTTGTGCTCACGTAGTCCAAGCCGGCCTTGAACTCACAACGCTCCTCCTACCCCAGCCTCCCGAGTGCTGGGATTAAAGGGGTGTACCATCACACCCGGCTTTGTTTTTGTTTTTTGAGACAGTGTTTTGCAATGTAGTTTAGATTGGCTTTGAACGAAATATGTAGCCCAGACTGACCCTGAACTATAGCCTTAGCCTTTTTATTTTTCTATTTTGAGACAAGATTTTCTAATTTGCCCAGGCTAACCTTAAACTTCTGATCCTCTTGCCTCAGCCTCCAGAATAGTTTGGATTACAGGCGTGAACCACCCCTTATTCCTCCCCAACCCAATTCTGTTTTTCTTAAAAACAAGCCAAGTGTAGCCGGGCGTGGTGGTGCACGCCTTTAATCCCAGCACTCGGGAGGCTGAGGTAGGCGGAGCGTTGTGAGTTCGAGGCCGGCTTGGGCTACAGCGCGAGCACAAGGCCTGCCTGAGCTACATAGTGCGACCCTGCCTCAAAAAAAAACCCAGGGCCGGGAGTTTGGCTCAGCAGCTTAAGTGCCTCTCTGGCAGGTGCGAACCTGTGAGTTCGATCCCCGGTGCCGCAAAAAAAAAAAAAGAAAAAAACAAGCCAAGTGTGATGGCACATGCCTATAGTGCCAGCACTCAGGAGACTGAGGCAGAAGGATTGCTGTGAGTTTGAGACCACACTGGGCTATATTGTGAGTTCAAGGCCAGCCAGAACTACATGGCAATACCCTGTCTCAAACAAAACAAAACAAAACAAAAAAAGACAAAAACCAAAATTTCATGAAAGGAAGAATTAAGAATTGGTTCTGAACCAGGCGTGGTGGCATGTGTCTTTAATCCCAGCACTCAGGAGGCTGAGGCAGGAGGATCGTTGTGAGTTCGAGACCAGCCTGGGTTACACAGTGAGTTCAAGGCCACCCTGAACTGCATGCTGAGACCCTGTCTCAAAAAAATAGGGCTGGGGATTTAGCTCAGTGGCATAAGTGCCTGCCTGGCAGGCACGAGGTTGTGAGTTTGATCCCGGGTACCAAAAAAAAGAATTGGTTCTGGTGCTCTATAACATAATAGGGTAATTATAGGCTACGGTGATATTTCAAAATAACTAGAGCATTCTAAAGATTCCCAACACAGAGAAATCTTTAAGGAGATAGAAATCTGATTTGATCCTTATACGCTGCATACATTTTTTTTTTGAGATTTTTTTTTTTATTTTAAAGATAGTAAGATACAACAGAACATAACAGAATAAAGTCAATCTAAACAAAGCAGTAGGACTGGTACAGAACTTCAAAGACCGACAATGTGAGTACAGTAGCTACAATAGCATACCTTGCTATCTACAGATTAGCTGACCATTCCAACAGGTGCAGAATTGAACCAAAAACAAAACAATACAAAATCAACAAAAACAGAATATAAAATAAAGGAAAAAAGAGAAAAATAATAACGATCAGAGTAAAGCAAAATGGTGAGAACCACATTGGTCCTCGAAGACAAGACAGAAGAGAGTCCCCCGTATCTGCAACACCGCCTACTGTCATCATGCAAAGAGACATTCAGGGTGCCGATCAGAGGCCTGCAAAATCCATGAAAAAACACTAGCGTTTAGTTGCTTTATGTACCTTAGTTGCCATCAATTTAGCCAGACCTCAGAGCCAGCAGCTTGCTTACAGGGGGGGGGGGATGTCCTTGATTCTGAGCCCTAGTGCTGGTGCCGCGCGGTCCCAGCGAGGTGGGGCCCGGTTCGACCCATTCTGGTTCTCCTCCAGGGTGGCGGAGCCCCCAACCCGGAAGGCGGATTAGTTCTCCCTTGATGTGGGCTG
>RJWM01034083.1:0-20049 GCA_004363535.1 Dasyprocta punctata
CATAGCACCTGTTCCTTTGGTAGGTGGCCTGGGGTGTAGGGAATCCTAGAAGTGACGGAAAGAGAGACTGACTCCTGTTCCCCACAGCCCTGGACCGCCACCCCCAGGAGGAGACAAAAGTGGAGGCTGAGTCAGGTGAGCTGGGCCGGCTGCGGGTTGAGCTGGCAGGCGCCCTGGCAGAAATGGAGACCATGAAGGCTGTGGCGGAGGTGAGCGAGAGCACAAAGGCCGAGGCTGTGGCTGCGGTGCAGCGACAGTGCCAAGAGGAGGTGGCCTCACTTCAGGCCATCCTGAAAGGTGAGAGAGCCTCCCCCAGATTCCCCTTCGGCCTTTCCGAGTAGCACAGGACAGACAGGACAGGCATCAGGTAGTATGAGGAGTTTAGCCCATTTAGAGGGGCCCTTTCCTAATTTGCATAGAGCCCCACATGTGACAGCAACAACTCTTTGTCAGCCATAGCTAAGTTTAGCTCCCGTCCTCTCTGTTTCCTTGCCCTGTGACATTTCTTGTTCCTCACTGATGACTGATCAACCCTGAAGGTGAACAAGAAACTTCTCAGTTCCCCAAAGCACCCTCATTTTGGTCTGGCCGCTGGGCCACAGCTTCAGCCTCAGCCCAGTCTGCGAGCCTAATCTTCTGGTTTCCTTCCTTTGCAGCACCCCCACACACACACACACACAGGACACCCTGCACCCTCATTACCGTCCTCCGCCTCAGGAGATCACCAACTCCCTGGGCCCCCAATCCCCAGCAGCTTTTCCTATTTCCCATTCCCTTTCTGTGGTCGGAGGCCAGCGTCTCTGAAACAGATGGGAAACTTGTGCCCGCCCTCTACCCGCACTGTAGTGGAGCTCTGATCAGCTCTCGTCTGGACTTCCACCTAAACCTCCTCACAGGCCTGCCCTGCGGTCTGGCCTTGACACTGACTTCCAGTGTGAACTGCTGAAAATTCCCATCCCACCATGCCTTTTCCCTTTCTAACAACCACTGCTCGCTCCACACTTCTCTGGGGACTGTTTCCCACATTTCAGGCATCCACACATCTATGTGATATCATTGTATCTGTACAATTTACCCTGTAAAAAAGCAAAATTAAAAAGGTCTGTGTTCTACTCAGCATCTCCACCTGCCACTATTCTGTAGGATAAATTCCAGACCACTTGGTGTGGCGCTCAGGGCCTTGGGAACCACACAGTGCCACTTTCTCCACCCTTCCCACATCTGTCCTCATTGGGGTGCCTTTGTGCAGGCTCTTCTGACAGCATGCTGCCTAGACATGCCAGCCTGCGCCTCACCTCTGAGCCTCTGCTCATGCTGGTCCTGTTACCGGATGTCTTTCTTCCCACTGTACCAGCATCCTCTCAGGCCAGGGATCCTTCCTCTTTGACCCATGGGCCCGGGGTGGTTCTTGCTTGCGCTCTTCCTGCATTGCATCCCATCGTCGTGACTGACTTCCCCGCTGGACTGTGTTCTGCTGGTGGCAAAGCTTTATTTTTGATTAGTCCCTACATTTTCAGAACCTGGTGTCGATATTTATTACCATGAATAAATATTGGTTGTTAGCAGTGTGCATGAATAGAGATAGCGTATCTACAGGATTTAGTATGGGAATAACCGGGCAGTTTGTCTCTATGCATCAGAGTCTCTAAATAATGCCATCGTTTCTTCCTCTGAACAGCAGGACTCTGCAAAAGTCACAGAGAAAATGACTATGGCTATAAAAGGAATTTTGACCCATACTGTGGTTCATATCTACTATTTCTCTCTCTCCTCTCTCTGTCCTTCTCCCTCTCTTTTTTCCTCTCTCCCTCTCATTCCCTCTCTTCCCTTTCTCTCCCTTTGTGTAGTCTGTCTGTTTGTCTTTCTTTCTTCTTTTCTAGAGGTACAGGGGATTAAACCCAGGGAGTGCGGAGCTCCATCCTCAACTTTTATTATTTTCAAACCAGGTCTCACTATGTAGTACACGCTGGTCTGGAACTCACTATGTACCTGGGCTGGGCTTGAGCTGCCAGGCCTCCCGCAGACTCCCAGGTAGCTGGGATTGCAGGTGTGCCACTACATCTGGCTAGATGTCTACAGTTTCTGTCATCCAGTGTGCAAGCATTACATCTGATAGAGTTTGCTTTTTCAGGTTATTATGTGCTAGTCTAGTCCTGCTTTAGCCACAAAATCAGGTATCATTGTGGCTGTCCTCCAGAGGGGGAAATAAGGGCTTTGGGTGTCATTGGTACTACCCTTAAGCCTTTATTGGTTATGTGGGAATTGTTAGCAATTTGGCATTCTGTCCAAACTTTGCTTCTTGACTTGCAAGGCCTAATTCATACTGGTTCTACCATTCGGTCTGACTCATGTACTGTACATCATAGCGTTCTGCCTCTTTTTGGCTTCCTGCAAGCCCAGGTTAATCATCACGATCCCAGCTTCTATGTTGGGTCACCGCTTGGCACTATGCGGGATGTGTATTTGACTGAGTTCCTGTGGTGCGATTGATTTGGAAAGTGTTTTCAATTCCTTTTCACTGTGTATATCAGAACAGTTTCCTGTTAACTCAGATGATGTTGTGAGCCTGGTGTGAGGATGCATACATGTAATCCCAGCTACTCAGGAGGCTGAAGCAGGAGAATCATGAGTCCATGACCAGTCTGGGCAACTTAGCAAGACCTTGTCTCAAAAATTAATTAATTAATGTTTCAACTTTTATTTTTAGTGTGTTTTAGTATAAGTGTCTTGTGGCCAGTTCTTCAGTTGACTACATCTGGGAGGCAGATTGTCTGGTTTGGCCTTCTTATATACAGGGAGACGTCTGAGCCCCTTACCTGCTGTCCTCTCACTTTATCCAGTAACTTCCCAGTGGATCTGTAGCATCCCTGGTTCGTAGCCGAGGACACCGTGAACAGAGAGCCCCAGGGCCAGCCTGGGGCTGCACAGAGCCCGTGTGGTGCCTCCCTGCAGAGCTCTTGTAGAGGGGCAGTGCCCAAGAGCCTGTCCCTCCTGCCCTGCAGACTCCATCAGCAGCTATGAAGCCCAGATTGCAGCCCTGAAGCAGGAGCGGCAGCAACAGCAGCAGGACTGTGAGGAGAAGGAGCGGGAGCTGAGCCGCCTGCAGCAGCTGCTGGCCCGGGCCCATCCCCTAGACTCCCTGGAGAAGGAGATGGAAAAGGTAGGAGTTGAATGGCCTGGCCCATCCCCCAGCCACAGGTTCAGAATGCTGAGTAATGACCGCTTGGCAAAGACCCTGCGCACCCCTCGGTGCGGGGGTGAGTGACCACAGAGGTAGGGACCACTGCATAGAGTGCTGTCCTGTGCCAGGCAGTGTGCTGAGTGCTTGATGGATCACACAAACACATACACACACACCCCATCTTTACCCTGTTTAAGTGGACTTCCAGGACATTGAACAGATGGGTATGGTGAGATTTAGATTCTCAGTTTGTGAGCCAGTATGGTAACACATACCGGTATTCCCAGCACTCAGGAGGCTGAGGCAGGGGAATTGCTGGGAGTTCCAGGCCAGCCTGGTCTAAGAGTGAGTTCCAGGCCAACCTGAACTGCATAGTGAGAGCCTGCCTCAAAAACAAAACTAAACTAAACTAAGATAAGATAAGGTTAACAGCTTGTACAGGTGAAAGAAGTGGAGTTAGGTTTGAAAAAATCTAGCAGTGTAATTCTAAGGTTTTTATTCTTTATGTTTATGGCATGTAGCCTCTTTTATTATTGCCACTGTCAGTAGCAGTAGTAGTGAACTGGACACAGTGGTGCGTGCCTATAGTCTCAGCTACTCCAGAGGCTAAGGCAGGAGGATCACAAGTTCAAGCCCAGGTTAGGCAAATTGGTGATGTAGCAAGACCCTGACTCCAAAGTAAACAAGGGCTGAGGGTACAGCTCAGCGCTTGGAGTTTGGTCTCCAGTCCTAAAAGGAGAGAGTGAAAGAGAGATGTGAACCATTTAACTCAGCTTGTACAGGAAGTCTCTGAGTGACTCAGGCAGTCGAAGCGGCCGAGGTGGAAAAGAGTGGTGATGAGAGAGGCTGACTGGCCATTTTTTGCCGTAAGTACCTGGGTGTGTGGCAGGGGCGTCCTTGCTGTCGTGGTGCTTGTGACAGGAGGAGCAAGGTCAGCAGGTAGGACCCATTTTGGTTGTGTTAGGCTCACAGAGCCAAGCGGAAATATCCAGAGGTTGTTGGCACTACACGTTCAGCAGAATCCCAGGCTCAGAATGACAGAAAAGAAATGGTCAGCCTCGTGGTTGTGATGGGAGCATGGAAGGACATACTAGTCAGGATGAGGTTTGGCTGCATGTGATTGAAAACCAAAATTAGGAATGAATATGATGAAGGTTTATTATTGTCAACACTGGTACAGCAGCTGAACAAATCATTAGGAACCCAGGCTCATTCTATACTGCTGTTTTGCCATTGGTAGCAGACTGTCTCATGGTCCAAGATGGCTGCTGAATGCCAGCCATCACATCCATATTCCAGCCAGCAAGAAGTAAAGAAAGGCACACCTTCTTCCTTTACAGAGTTATCCTGAAAGTTCACATTTGGTACATCTGTTTATATTTCATTAGGTGGAACTGAGTTGTATAATCTTTTTAGTTGCAGGGAAGCCGAGAAATATAAATGGTGTTGTAGAATTTAGGCCATATGCCTAGTTAAAAGTGTGAAGTTCTGTGATCAAAAGCATGGATATGAGAGAAGAAAGATGCAGGCAAAAATGTGAGAAAGTGAGGGCAACAGGAAGATAGCTGTGACCTGGACCCCTTTGCCTCCCTACTTCCTGCCTGGTGCCACATCTTGGAAGCTCTGGGCACCCCCGTCTTCTTTACTAAAATGGGGAGGACCACACCTTCCAGGAGTAGAAGAGCTGGTAGGCTTCAGACACAGCCCCGTGCAGACCTGAGGGTGCAGCAGCCGGAAGGGGACAGTCACTGCCAGACCCCATCCCTGCAGGCCCACGAGGACTCAGAGAAGCTTCGGGAGATCGTGCTGCCCATGGAGCAGGAGATCGCGGAGCTCAAGGCGAAGCTGCTGAAGGCGGAGGAGCTGATTCAGGAGATCCAGGTGAGGGCAGCTTGCGCACTCGGGGAGCGGCACGGGGCGCTGCAGCACCCTGGCCCTAGCCTCTTCTCCGCCTCTTCCCTAGGGACGGCCCCTGCCTCCCTCTTCGCTGCATTACTCCACGGAGTTGCTGTTGCTGTCCCGAAACCCGTCTCCCCCACTGGAGCCCCTGGAGGAGCCAAGTGGGGGCCCAGCAGCTGAAGCCTTTGCACACAACTGTGACGACAGCGCCTCCATCTCCTCCTTCTCCTTGGGCGGTGGTGCTGGCAGCAGCGCCTCCCTGCCCCGTGGCCGACGGGGCCTGAGCGCTGAGCAGGAAGAGACAGCCTCTCTGGTATCCACAGGGACCCTGGTCCCTGAGGGCATCTACCTGCCCCCTCCCGGTTACCAGCTTGTCCCAGACGCCCAGTGGGAGCAGCTGCAGGTGGAGGTATGTGGTGGAGTGGGGGCTGCCTCTTGGACCTGCCCAGGCCTGAGGCTGGAGCTAGAGCTGGGGAATCCACAGGAAGGAGAGGAGCTTCCAGGAGAGAGGGCAGTGTGTGTGGGCTGGGAGGCAGGGAGAGGCCTGCTGCGCTCTGGGCCTCTGTGGAAAGACATGGTGGGGTGGGATAGGAGATGATGGGAGAAATAGAGTGACCTGTTGGGACTGTAGTTTAAGCATCCAGTACTCTGGGAGGCTGAGGCAGGAAGATCATGAGTCTGAGCCCAGCCTGGGCAACTTAGCAACTTAGTGAGACCCTGTCTCAAAATAAAAAATGATGCTATGGGTGTAGCTCAGTGTGAAGGCCCTGGGTTCAATTCCTAGTGTCACTGCCATAAAGAGAGAGAGGGGATAGTGTCTAGACCAGGAGGTGGCAGTAGAGACAGAAGCAGGTGAGCAAGAGGATTGGGAGCCCACTTGAGAAGAAGGTGGACAGGGCCTGCTGGAGGGTAGGCATGGGCAGTGACGGGAAAAGCCAATCTTATTCTTGGCTTCTGGCTGAGATGAGTGTGGATGCTGGCACAGCCCAAGTCTGGTAAGGAGGGAAGGCCCCTTGGCAATGGGGCTGAAGCTCAGGTCTGTGGCAGGGCCGGCAGCTGCAGAAGGACCTGGAAAACATCAGCCGTGAGCGGGATGAGCTGCAAGAGGGGCTGAGACGCAGCAATGAAGACTGTGCCAAGCAGGTAGGTGCCGGCCTCTGCTCAGCCCTGCAGGGCCGCTGAGCACCACCAACCCCCAGGGTCCTCTGGCCTCACCGCGCCTACCTTCCACCCCCAGATGCAAGTGCTGCTGGCCCAGGTCCAG
Source organism: Dasyprocta punctata (assembly GCA_004363535.1). Lineage (NCBI taxonomy): Eukaryota > Metazoa > Chordata > Mammalia > Rodentia > Dasyproctidae > Dasyprocta > Dasyprocta punctata. The sequence goes on from RJWM01034083.1 coordinate 6,345, forward strand.
AACTCAGAGCAGCTGCTGCGGACCCTGCAGGGCACCGTGAGCCAGGCCCAGGAGCGGGTGCAGCTGCAGATGGTGAGTGCTCGGGGTGCAGGCAGAGGAAGTCAGGACTAGGGGGACACCTGAAAAGTCAGGCGCCTTTCCTGCCTCCTGCTGCCCTTGTCTCCCCCTGGCATCAGTGCCAGATAGGTAAAGGGTTTCAGGCAGCTGGGAAGGGCCAGAACTGTGATTTTTTTTTTTTAATTTTAAGGGGAATAAAACAAAACAATAAAACAAAACAAAACAATGAGAATTTTTTTTTTTTTTTTTTTTTTTTTTTTGCTGTACCAGGTATTGAACTCACAACCTCGAGCCTGTCACACAGGCGCTTAAGCCACTGAGCCAACTCTCAGCCATAGTTTTTTCGAGGTAGGGTCACACTATGTAGCTCAGGCCAGCCTTGCGCTCACGTTGTAGCCCAAGCTGGCCTTGAACTCACAATGCTCCACCTACCTCAGCCTCCCAAGTGCTGGGATTAAAGCCATGCACCACTATGCCTGTCTACAGTGAGAATTTCAAAAACAAGACAGAAGGAAATTCCCCATAGTTGCTATATTGCATATTGTTATCCTCCAAATAGATGCTGAGGCTACTGGCTTCAGGCCTGCAAAGTCATTCAAACAATACAAGCATTAAGTTGTTTTTTTACTTTAGTTGCTATCATCTCAGCCTGTGTTCCTTCAAATCAGCCAGTTGCTTGGGGGTGGGGTCACTCTTCTTATCTCCTGGGCTGTGTGCCGGCTGGCTCATGGGAGAGCACAGGTTGGCTTCTTGGTTCTCCTCCCAGCCCACGGCTGCTGCTGGCTCATGGGAGGGCGTGGGTTGGCTTCTAGGTTCTCCTCCCAGCCTGCATGGTTGCCACTGACTCACAGGAGGGTATGGATTGGCTTATTGGTTAGAACTACTACGTGATCTTGAACTAACCCTACGATCTCAGAGCTTCCACTTGCTGTTTATAAAAGTGACCTAGTGGAGCCTAGTTTGCAGTCTTGATGCTTGCAAGCAAGTCAGATACTCCCCAAGGCTGAGGCAGGGTGGTCAGTGACAGGAGGGGCCAGGTGTGAGGCAGGAAGGAGCAGAAGGCACAAGGGGCCTGTGCCAATGGCTGCCACCCTTAGCTGCCCTGACCCATCTCACCCAGGAATGCTGGCTCTGGGCAGCCAGATATTCTGATTTTTCTTTTTGTTTGTTTTTGTTTTTTTGAGACAAGGTGTCACTGTGTGACTCAGGCTGACCTGGGAACTCACAGCAGTCTTCCTTCCTCAGCCTCTCAAGTGCTGGGTATATGCCACCATGCCCATGTATATATTCTGATTTTTCAAGAGAATCCAGAAACCACCAGGCATGGTGTCACATACCTGTAACCCCAGCACTCAGGAGGCTGAGGCAGGAGGATCATCACAAATCTGAGCCCAAGCTGGTTGTGGTGGTGTATGCCTTTAATCACAGCACTCGGGAGGCTGAGGTAGGAGGAGCGTTGTGAGTTCGAGGCTGTCTTGGGGTACAATGCAAGCGCAAGTCCGACCTGAGCTACATAGTGCAACCCTGCCTCAAAAAAAAACTAGGGCTGGGAGTTTGGCTTAGTGACTTAAGTGCCTGTCTGGCAGGCGTGAGGTTGTGAATTCGATCCCTGGTGCCACAAAAAAAAAAAAAAAAAATAGCCCAGTCTATACTACATAGTGAGTTCAAGGCCAGCCTGAACTACATAGTGAGACCCCCCAAAAACTCAAAAAAACAAAACAAAACAAAACACTGAAGTGCCCAGGTTCAAATTATGACACGTGCCTGTAATCCCAAGTGTTTAGGAGGCTGAGGCAATAGAATCTCAAGTTTAAGGCTAATTTGGGCAGTTTAGGAGGATCCCATCTCAAAATATAAAAAGGACTGGGGATGTAACTCAGTACTGAAGCACTTGCCTAGCATGCGTGAGGCCTTGGGTTCAGTGTCCAGTACCACAATTAATAAATAACTAATTTAATTAGGTTTTGTTAAAATTAGTTTTTAAAAGTATATGGACCAAATAAAATGCCCAACATGGCTGTGACTGCTGCTGTTTGACCCCGAGTTAGCAGGGAGGGGATCCAGGGTTGAAGGCGAAGACAGGCAACAAAGAGGCTTTCTGTCCTTCCCGGCAGACTGGGGCGCGTGGGCTTGCTGGCTGTCAGTCTGCTCAGGGACTGGAGGCACCCTGTCCCCTCCTTGCCTGGTACTGCTTTCTGTCCGCAGGCGGAGTTGGCCACCTCCCACAAGTGCCTGCACCATGAGGTGAAGCGGCTAAATGAAGAGAACCAAGGGCTCCGGGCTGAGCAGCCACCACCCGCAGCCCCGCAGGGCCAGGAGCAGCTCGAGGGCGAGAAGGAGGCGCTGCCCAGCTCTGTGCAGGTGAGCCGGGTGTGGGCTGCCCTTTCCATCTTCACTGATCTATGCGCGCCCTTTGTTGATTTATTCATGATAGAATTCATTGATAAATTGATCTATTAAAAGTATAAAGTGTAAGCCGGGCGTGGTGGCGCACGCCTTTAATCCCAGCACTCGGGAGGCTGAGGTAGGAGGAGCGTTGTGAGTTTAAGGCCGGCTTGGGCTACACCGCGAGCGCAGGACCGGCCTGAGCTACATAGTGTGACCCTGCCTCAAAAAACCAGGGCTGGGAGTTTGGCTCAGTGGCTTAAGCGCCTGCCCTGGCAGGTGTGAGGTTATGAATTCAATCCCTGGTGCCGCAAAAACAAATAAATAAATAAATAAAATAAAATAAAAGTATAAAGTGTACTGAAGATTTAGCTCAGCGGTACAAGCGCCTGCCTGGCAAGTGCAAGGTCATAATTTCTATCCCCGGTACCAAAAAATAAATAAATTAATTAATTAATTAGTTGCCCCTCCCACCACTTCCCCCTACCCTATGCCCTGCACTGAGCATTATGGTTGATATATGTGGCGCTTCTGCACATCGCATGTACTCCTCGGCTGATTGGCCACCTTACTCTTTTTGGGAATGGTTTTCATTTCATAAATAATGGAGTCCTTAATGTTGGTTGTTTTGGAGCTGTGTGAAGAGGTCTCTTGCTCTAGGTCCTGCCCTGTGGCAGTATGGCTGTGGTTCATGAACTCCACCGCTGAAACTGCAGTAGGTTCACCTGTCCTCCCAGCCATGGCATTTGGGCTCTTTCCTATTCATTTATTTGCTTTTTGGGACATAGTCTCACTGTACAGTTCAGGTTGGCTGTGAACTCACTGTGTAGCCCAGGCTGGCCTTGAACTCACAGGATCCTCCTGCCTCAGCCTCCCAAGTGCTGGCATTACAAGCATACTCTCCCACTGCCTATTTTCGCAGTTTCCTTCTTCCCACAATCCCCACTGCCCCTGCCGTCCTGTTCCTTGTCCTGTGCCCAGCAGGCGACTCGAATCCTTTCCAGGAGCTCCAACAGGTGCTGTGCCGCACACAGCAGGAGGCTCACGCCCGACAGCAGGCCCAGGAGCACGAAGCCGAGCGCCTGCGGATCGAGATTGTGACCCTGCGGGAGGCGCTGGAAGAGGAAACGGCGGCCAGGGCCAGCCTGGAGGGGCAGCTGCGGGTGCAGCGGGAGGAGACAGGTGAGGGAAGAGGGAAGGGCACGAGCCGCCTACACCACTGCCGGGGTGCCTGACAACCCCGCAGGGACACGTGGGCCTGGGCAAGGTGAGCAGGGAGGACAGTGCGAGAACTAGCTGTGACCTCTCTCCTTCCTCCTTGCAGAGGTGTTAGAGGGTGAGTATGGGCCAGCCCTGCTTGGGGGCTGCCTCGGTAGGGCGCACACCCGAGTGAACCTGACTTTTGGCCACTTGCACCTGACTTCCCAGCCTCCCTGTGCAGCCTGAGGACGGAGATGGAGCGGATCCAGCAGGAACAGGGCAAGGTGAGGTGGAGCCTAGCCCCAGCTGGGATGGCGAGGGACAGTGCGGTGTGTGGAGAAGACCCTAGCCAGCCACTCCCACCCTCCGTCTCCCGTAGGCCAGGCGGGAGGAAGGCCTGAGGCAGCCCCCAGGCTCTAGCAGGCCAGAGGAGGTCAGCACTGGGTGGTGAATGGGCAGTTGTGGGGCTGTCCCACTGCCAGGGCCATACTCTATCCCGTGTAGGCCAAGCCTGTACCAGACTCCAGCCCAGCATCCTGTCCCACAGGCCCAGCTCACGGACCTCCTCGCTGAACAGCGGGCCAAGGTGCAGCGGCTGCAGGCCGAGCTGGAGACCAGCGAGCAGGTGCAGAGGGACTTCGTCCGGCTGTCCCAAGCCCTGCAGGTATGGTGTGGCCCTCCCACAGGCTAGCATGGCTGCACGGGACACTTGTGCAAGGATGGCCCCCAGTTAGGGAAGTCCTTTCTTTCCTTCTACAGTTAGTATGGGTCTTCCCCAGAGCTGTGGCTCCAGAAGGGCCAAAACTCTGTCGTGTGCATCTCGGACAGTCCCATAGCAACTTAGCACCCGCCTGCAGGTGGCCAGCCACGCCCACACTGCCCCAGGGTGTGCTCCTGGGACCCATCCCTGCCCTGGACCCTGATTCCCCCATGGGTGGTGGGAGGGAGGTGGCCCAGGGGCCTGCCCTTGGGGGCCACCAGCTGGGGTAGGGCCACCTTTCCCCACCAGGGGCCCTCTGCGTCCCTCTGGGCACCCACAGGTGCGCCTGGAGCGGGTCCGCCAGGCGGAGACCCTGGAGCAAGTGCGCAGCATCGTGGATGAGGCACCCCTGAGGGACATCAGGGACATCAAGGACACCTGAGGGGCCGGGCGTGAAGCCCCCACACCCGCTCCCATCACCTGGGCAGGACTGCCTTTCTCCACTACAGAACCGGGAGGCATCCAGGTCTTAGGATGAGTCCTTGCCTTCCAAGCCCAGTTTGAGGGGCCAGGCCACCACTGCCCAGCACCTCCTCCCAGGGTGGCTGGGCCTTCTGCTCTCAGGGATGACACCTGGGGGAGGGTCCCAACTCCCTCCCGGAACCAAAGGTGCAGGTTGACCCCTGCAGCTTCCTGGCTGCTGTGCTGCCCCCAGGCTCAGCCCCGCCCGCCAGCAACAGCCACCCTGGCGTCCCCAGGCATGGCCGAGATGGCCAGCTGGTGGCTGGAAGTCTCTTAAGCATCAGTGGGTCCCTCAAGAGGGCCCTTGATAGGCAGCTGCTTTCTGGACCGCATGACACTAAGACGCTGTTCACAGGCTCAAGATATGCACGGAGGCGAGGCCAGACTTTTCTGTCATTTATTTTCAATAAATAAGCAGCTCAGCTCAGTCGCCTTGTCCCTGCAAGCCCCCAGGGTTTGGGGAGGGTGGGTCACAGGGTTCAGAGGGAGGGCGGGTTGCTGAAGTGGGGGGAAGGGAAGGGGACCTCGTATTTATAAACAAACGTGGGGGAGGGGAAGGGGGTCTGTGCCACAGCTCTGGCTGAAGATGCGTCACTATGAGGGTGGGGGAGAGGGGGCAAAGGGGCTGGTTACTTCCTTCTTTCATCTTCTGGATCTGGAAGGAGAAAGGGACAAGATGAAGCAGAGGGCAGGAGGGAGCTCAGATGTCCTTCCCAGTGCTTTCCCAGAGCTTACCTAGGCCCCTTCCTCCCCGCACTCACCTGTGTCCCCAGACCCCCCACCCCTCCCCCACCGCAGCCCGAGCAGCAGAGACAGCGAGCGCCACGCAGCGCAGCGGTTGTGTCTGGAGGCCAGCGCCACCAGGGCGAAAGGATCGGGCAGCGGTGCTGGGCCCGTGTCGAGCACACAGCCCACCCTGTGGAAGCGCGGCAGGGGCAGCAGCGGCAGTGGCTCCAGGTGGAGCTGCGAGTGCAAGTGACTTCAGCTGCACGGAAGGCTGGGTGGCAGGTGGCAGGGCACAGCAGCTGGGGCAAGGGCAAGAAGGGGGTGATACCTGTGGCACGGGTTCAAAGACATGGAGGAAGGGGAACAGTTATCCTATGGCCAGAGAGGACAGAGAGAGCCGTTATCAAGGAGGAAGGCGGCCTGTAGGGCCAAGAAGGCTGAGCAGGCTGGGGCCGCCCTGGGGAATGTGGCTCCACCAGGCACAGCAGGAGTGGAAAGGGGCCTGGGCTGCCCCTCTCTGGGGACAGTGGTCCTGCCAGGGCCAGGAACTTACCACCTGCAGAGGAAGAGGTTGGGGGCGGGCGCAGGGAGGGCAGGGTGTGCTTGGGTCGGAGGCGGGGTGCTGCTTACCCTCCAGGTAGTTCCGGGCAATGAACTTGAGGATCTCGTCCAGCCCGATGACAGGCAGTGAGATTTTGAAGACCATCAGCCACTGCGTGACGGTCAGGGCCCGAAGCTTGAAGATCATCTAGGGGTGGGGACAGCAGCCATGAGGAAGGACAGTTGTCCACTCAGGAGGAGGCAGAGAGGGAGCCAGGTACGCAGCTGCCCCAGCCCGTCCCAGCTTCCCCAGGCAGCACCTCCAGTGTGGGGGATCCCTGCTCCCTCATGTGGGGGATCACGGAACATAAGGCAGCTCACCGGCAGGGGGTCGACATAGAGGATGAGGAAATGCAGGGACATGGACAGGCAGATGGAGCCCACCAGCCAGATGTTTACCCAGGGCGGCATCCGCAGCAGGGACTGGTTTTCAGACAGGCTGCCATGAAGGCCACGGCCCCAAGGGAGGGGGACACAAGGAGAGAGCCACGTGAGGGGAGGAGAGAGGCAAGAGGTCGAGGACAAAGGCAGAGGCCCCTGGGGACAGCAGGGTGCAGGCGGGCATGCCCTACCTGTTGAGAGCGTTGCACATCTCAATGGTGACCAGCACAGACAGGGCCATGGTCATAGGCTCAGGGGCCTCAAAAACCTCACAGTCCATATCCCCAAACTCAGGGTTGTGCTCGGTGCACTGCATGAAGTGGGTCTGCAGGGGAAGGAACAGGAGCCTGAGATTCTGTGGACGCCTCCATGCCACCCTCCTGGCGCCCATCTCTCTATTGTCTTACCAGCTGGTGGTAGGTGACATGAGGGCCATCATCTGCATACAAGAACCACCAGGCAGCTGCTCCCACGGTGGCTGCACCCACATAACCTGTGGTGGAGAGAAGGTGGGAGTTGGGGTCAGGGCTGTTGTGACGGGAGGCATCATGGCTGGGACCAGCTGGCTCAGGAAGAGGCTGCGGGACAGCTGCACTGAGGGAGGTGGCATCTTGGGAAAGGGGACAACCCCAAGGGCTGGGAAAGACCGTGGAGCCCCATCCTGCTCACCCCCAATGGCCATGTAGCGGAAGAAGAGCCAGCCACTGATGAGGGGCTCCTTGGGGCTCCGGGGGGGTCGGTCCATGATGTCCAGGTCTGGTGGGTTGAAGCCCAGGGCTGTGGCCGGGAGCCCGTCAGTCACCAAGTTCACCCACAGCAGCTGCACTGGGATCAGGGCCTCAGGCAGCCCCAAGGCAGCTGTCAGGAAGATGCTGCCAGAGGAGATGATCCCACGTCTGTCCTGCCCAGGCCCCCCAGTCACCCTGCCAAGCCCCTGTTTCCCCTCCCCAAATGGTGGTCCCCAGCTGCTCACCAGACCACCTCGCCCACATTGGAGGAGATGAGGTAGCGGATGAACTGCTTCATGTTGTTGTAGATGGCACGGCCCTCCTCCACAGCAGCCACGATCGTGGAGAAATTGTCGTCGGCCAACACCATCTCTGAGGCTGTCTTGGCCACGGCAGTGCCAGATCCCATGGCAATGCCAATCTCAGCCTTCTTCAGAGCAGGGGCATCATTGACACCATCCCCTGTCTGGGGGGAGAAGGAGGTGGGGCTCAGGGCTTGTTCTACACCACCCCGAAGCCTGAGCCCCTCTGCAGGTCAGCAAGAGGGTCGTCTTGGCAGACACTCAGGACGGCCCCAAGCCTGGGTGGCCAGCTTGTACTCCTCACCATGGCCGTGATCTCATCGTAGGACTGCAGGTACTCCACGATCTTGGACTTGTGTGAGGGCTCCACTCGGGCGAAGCAGCAGGCGCGGCGGCAGGCTTCCCGCTGCTCGGGTAGGGGCAGGTCGTCGAACTCTCGGCCCGTGTAGGCGCGGTCAGCCACCTCCTCAGTCTCCGAAAAGATGCCAATTCGCCGGCAGATGGCAATGGCCGTGCCCTTGTTGTCTCCAGTGATCATGATCACCCGGATCCCAGCGTCACGGCACAGCTGGATGGAGCCCGTGACCTCCTTGCGTGGTGGATCCAGCATGCCCACCACACCGACGAACGTCAGGTCCGTCTGGGGAGACAGACAGCTATGGGTAAGGAAATGAGGCAAGGCGAAGCTGGGGAAGAAATGTCAGGGGTCTTGTAGCTTTGGGGCCTGGTGTTTGACCTCAGTGGTATCAGAAGCTTTTCTCAGTCTTAGAGGTACCTGCAGGTCCTGGAAGTGCCACGCTCACTGCAAATGCCAGATTGTACCTTTCATAGAAACCCTGTGAGCTGGAAGAGCAGTCACTTCTGCTTTTAGCGACACCACCACTCGGCCCAACTTTAAGCACATCCCTGTGACTTGCCGGGCCTATGATGTTCCCCTCTATAAAATGAAGGCAGTGGGGGTCAAGGATTTAGCTCAGCGGCACAAGCGTCTGTCTGGCAAGCGGAAGGTCATGAGTTTGATCTCCAGGACAAAAAAAAAATGAAGGCAGTGGGCTGTTCAATGTCCATGACAAATGTCCACTGCCTCGAGACAGTCTCGCTGTGTGAATGATGCCAGCTATATCCTACTTCCAGAGTGACAACAATTCCCCTTCTGACATGAGAGCCTCGTTGTGTCACAGAGCAGCTCCGGAGGGCCAGGGTGCAGCTCAGTGGTACAATGCCTTTAGCACGTGCAAGGACCTGGGTTCCATGCCCAACATCACATAAATAAAAGTAAAGTAGCACTGGGCCAGGCAATTGCTAAGGCTCTCTCAGACTCTAACATCCTGCAGCTCTGTGACCCACACTCCAGCTTGACTGATGAAGTGGGAAACGGCAGGTGGTGGAGGAAGGGCATGAGGTGGCAACAGAAAAGCTGCCTGTTTTTTTTTCTTTTTTTTTTTTTTGGTCTTTTTGAGACAGAGTCTCACTATGCAGTTCAGGCTGGCCTTGGGCTCACTTTGTAGCCCAGGCTGGTCTCAAACTTGCAACAATCCTCCTGCCTCAGCCTCCCAGGAGTGCTGGGATTAAAGGTGTGTGCCACCACACCGGGCTAGAAAAACTGTCTCTTCACACACCCTAGGCCAATGGGAGGTTCCATCTGCTCACCTCGTATTCCATGAATTTGGAGGAATCATCCAGGATCATCTCCTCTCGCTTCGGGGGAGCATCTCGGGTGGCTAGGGCCAGGCAGCGCAGGGTGTCCCGGCCAGTGCCCCACTCTTTGATCACTGCCATGATCTTTTCCTTCACGGGGCCCGTCAGTGGCACCCGGGTGGTGCCCACTCGCACATAGTTACAGCGGTCGATGACCCCCTCGGGGGCACCCTAGGGGACCAGAATAGTGGCCACCTCCTGAGGTGTGGTGGGAGGGGCAGGCAGAGGAGAGGGCCCAGGAGCAGGCAGAAAGGGGGAGGGAGGCACATTCCCATTTCTGACCTTGACAAACATCTTGTTGCCCACGACAGCCCGGGAAGACTTGGCGGGGGAGCAGTAGACAGACATGGACTTCCTGTCTCGGGAGAACTCCAAGGTGAATTCCTTCTTCATCAGCTGCCGGATCACCTGGGAGGGGGAGACCGGGAGGGAAAGATCAGACCCCTCTAGTCAACAAGAGCCGGCAGTGAGAGTGGGCCCCGAGCTGAGACAGGCTAAAACTAAGTCTAGCACCTACGGTGTGGATGGAGAGAATTCCAGTTCTAGTGCTGCCACGGAGCTTATGGTGTCCTTAGACCACTACAGAGAGGGTGGCCTACGTGGCACTGTGCCATGGAATCCTCAGTGATGACAGAAATCTGTAACTTTCACCGGCTGATAAGGTACAGGGAGCCCTGGAAACATGGCCAGGGTGACTGGGGAACTGCATTTTTACCAATATTGAATTTTATTTTATTTTTTTATTTATTTATTTATTTATTTTTTGGGGGGCTTACCGGGGATCAAACTCACAACCTTGTACCCGCCAGGCAGGTGCTTAGGCCACAGGGCTAAACCCCCGGCCCTATTTTTTGAGACAAGATTTCACTATGCAGTTCAAGCTGGCCTTGAACTCACTTCATAGCCCAGGCTGGTCTTGAACTCACAACGATCCTTCTGCCTCAGCCTCCTGAGTGCTGGGATTAAAGGCATGAGCCACCACGCCTGGCTATCCAATATTGAATTTTAATTAATTTAAATGAAATAACTACATGTACAGTGTTGTCAGATGGTATGGGCCTAGTGCCTGGCATTGCAGTAAGAAGTGCTGTAAGTTGGGCATGGTGGTAGCACGTGTCTATAATCCCAGCACTGTAGGAGGCTGAGGCAGGAGGATTGCAGGTTTGAGCCCAGCCTGGGCAACTTAGTGGCTCAGCAAGACTCAAAATAAAAAATAAAAACAGACTGGGATGTAGCTCAGTGCAAAGGCCCTGACTTAAAAAAAAAAAAAGCTTTTTTTTCACCAAATATATCATGGACATTTTCCCACAAACTAAAAATTAAAAATAAAATAAATTCAATTTCTCTGATGTGTTATATAGCAACTTTCCACAAGGAATGTAAATGTTATATACTACATACATGTATTAAACTGAAAAATAAATTTATATTATCATTTGTAAAATTCTAAAAGATTCTTTTTTGGTAGATATTTAGGTTGTTTCCTTTCTCTGTCTGCAGCTCTAGCGATGGAACCCAGTGCCTGGGTTCTCGTGAGGCTCCACCACTGAACTGCAGTCCCAGCCCCTTTTATTTTTTGTTTTGGAACAGGGTCTCTCTAAATTGCTCATGCTGGCCTCAAACTTGAACCCTCTTGCCTCAGCCTCTCCAATAGCTGGAATTACAGGTGTGTGCCACTGTGCCCACCTCACTTTAGTGGTTTTTGTTGTTAGATAAAGCAGTGATAAGCATCTTACACATGCAAAACAAAACAGGACTGCCTAGCATGCTTGAGTCCTTGGAGTCCATCCCCAGCACCCCATGAAGGAGAAGAAATGGAATATAACACCCCAGAGAAACTCAATCTAGAAACTCAGCAAATATTAATAAGCACCAAGTGAGGGTAACAGAATTGGCCTTGTTCCCTGCCCTGTAGGTGCAGTGGCCAATGTCCCCAACCTAAATCAGAACTGAGATCTGATGGAGATCATGCTTCTAGAGACACAGGGCTTGTTGGTTTCTGTGTCCAGCTCTGTCCAGTACAACTTGGGACACATCAGGAAGAAATTGCCTCCAAGGACAGTAGAAGCAGCTGTATAATTGCGGGGATGGTGGGTCCCACCAGAAATCAGCCTGGCTAGAGAAGCTGCTGGTGAAGCCATCTACCTGCATGGGTTGGTGTCACAGCTGGGGCACAAGGCCCTCCCCGGCCCAGACTACTTGGGTCTTGGCTGTACAACTAGAGGTAAAGGCTTTGTAGCGGGTCCAGACTCACCGAGTTGCAGGCATTGGCCCTCTCCACCTTTGAGAGACCTCTCACATCAGTGTTGAACACATTCATCTTCTCCACCAGGGTGGTGAGCGCTGTCTCAGTGGCCTCACCGACCTTCTCATAGACCCCTTTGGCCTGAGAGGGCAGAGGAGGAAGAGGAAGTGGGTGCCTGGCTCCTCGCCCCTGGCCCACACCCACCTTCCACCTGGATGGTGCAGGAAGGGAACCGACCACTCCCCTGGCCTCCTCCCTACTGCCACTTCCTCCTGGCCTGCCAAGGAGGCACAGGATCTGAGGGAGCAGGGAGGGAAAAGGGGCAGCTGCGGGGTGGGAGGTTACCTCATTGAAGTCCAAGGAGGAGTCATTGCACAGGGCACAAATGGTGGCCAGCTCCACCAGCCCATCATACTGCCCTGCCCGGACTGGCTTATCATTCTTCAAGCTGGCCGTGGGGTGGGGAGGAAGGAAGTAGAGAGATAGTGGAAAAGAACAGGAAGTGAGATGCAGAGATGCCCAGGGAAGCAGAGAGCAGGGTTCAGGAGGGACAGTCAGGAGGAGCTGGGAGGTCAGTGGGGTCAGAGCAAGGTGGGGAAAGGCAGGGAGAGAGGTGGGGCATCAAGAGGCACTGGGGCCGGGGCTCCCAGGTGACTTACACCTCTCCCTCAGGAGCGTAAGTGGAGCCGGTGATGGAGAACTCATTCAGCAGGCAGATGTCCCCATCCACCTTGTCAATGATAAACATCTGCGGGGAAGAAGGGCAGGCACACAGTTGTCCACCTCTCCCCATCCCTGAAGGTAGCCATCTGCACAAGGGAGGCCCACACTCCCGCCGTCCACTGCCTCTTGACCCTCTGGGCAGTCTAAGCAAACCTCCCTCTGTGTCCCTCCCACTCTCCCTTCTTTGGGACTCCCCACACCGCACCCCCTTCCCAACCTGGCTTTGCAACCATCCTGCACAGTCTGTGTCAGTGGCCTTAAAACAAAAGTTTCTGGGCTGGGGATATAGCTCAGCGGCACAGTGCCTGTCTAGCAAGTATGAGGCCTTGAGTTCACCTCCCAGTACCAAAAACAAAACAAAACAAAAGTTTCTGCAAAAGTTCTGCTGCGGCTTTCTTAGGTCAGTTAATAAGATGTGCAGTGGGCACTGTGGCTAAGTCTACCTGTCAGCTGTCTACAGCTCCTGCTGCCTGACTGTGGCCAAATCTTCCAGTTTCATAGGAAGAACTAGAGGTCCAGGTTAATTGCCTGTGAAATCTCTTGTCCTTCAGACATGGGCAGTTAATTCACTTTCAGGAAAGAGGACAGGCGCCTCTCTCATGGAAGGCATCGGGTCTGGCTTTTGAAACTGGGCATTAGATAGATGGCTGTTAGAGAACAGATGCCCAGTGGACAGCTGCTCCCTTGCCCACCCCAGAGCAAGCAACAGGGGACTGGACTTCTCATTTCCCGCCTGGGCTACACCATGAGTCAAGGCCAGCCTGAACTACATAGTGAGACCCAGGCTCAGGAAAAAGAGGGAAAGAAGGAAGAAAGGAAAGACAGAAAGAAAGAAAAGAAGGAAAGAAAGAGGGATTCTACACTTAAATGAACCTGGGAAAATTTTCAGCACAAAAAGTGGAATCCACCGTATTCACAGTCAGATTTCTCCAAGGCTTTAAATACCAACAGAACCCTCGTGGGTCTCCCAGGTGGTCACAGGCACAGCCTTTCTTGCCCTGGTCTGATTACACACTCCTCGAATGTCAGAGCAGCAATTCTTCCTTGTGGTGCTGGGGCCTTGCACCTGCTAACCATGAACTCTACCTCTGAACCACAGCCCCCACCCCAGTCCCACAAAGCAACGATTTACATTTCATGGATGTGCTAATCCTTAACACTGTTTAGGGCACAGATTCTCTACCTGGTGTCCATAGATAAACTCTCAAAGAGTCCATGAACATAGATGGCCAAAAGCTACATGTTAATTTTTTTTTTGTCTGACATTTAGCATTTCCTTCCAGTTTGTGGGAGGTGGTGGGTGCTGGGGATTGAACTCAGGGAATTCACACTGAGCTGCATCCTCAGCCCCTTTTTAAATTTTTATTTTGAGCCAGGGTCTTGCTACACTGCTCTGGCTGGGCTTAAACTTTCCTTTTATATATATATATATATATAT
>RJWM01034084.1:0-20033 GCA_004363535.1 Dasyprocta punctata
TAAGGATGCTTCTGGCCTTTTGTCAAAAGGGAGCTGTGAGCAAGATGATATGACTGAAATTCAAGCAAAAATCTAAGTTTTTTTTTTTTCTAAAAGCAACGCTTACTTGCCACTGGGATTGTGTGGTGGTTAACAGCACAGGCCATGGCGTCACCTGGCTTGCACAGTCTTGAGTGATTTGGGGCAGTATAATATCCTCTGTGCCTTGGGCAACTCATCTAGAAAATAGAGGTGGTCACAATAACTAGCTCCCAGCGTTGTTAGGAGAACTACTGCCATTGCGTCCATGCCTGACCCACAACGAGAATTCGATGCACATGAGCAATTACTGGTATACTCTGAACCAGCATGCTTCTTGCTTTCACTTTTGTTGTCTAAAAACATTTCCATAACTATTAGCACTAGAATTTAGGGCCTGAGAGTCCTGAGAAACCATGGAGGCCCCTCTTTGGGGGTAAGGAAAATTCTTCAAATTTCCCCCAAAGTGGTTATATCACTCCAGTCTGTCAACTGAGGACCTGTAGAATCAGGTTATTTGTGTCCCAGGAGGGTAGCAGTCACTCACCTGAGCTTCCTCCATGCCTTTCCACCATTCTGCATGTGCACACTCTTTTACTACAGTCATCACAATCTAACTCTCACAGAAACACGTTCAATTAAAAAACGGAGGACTGAAACTTCAAAATAGCATGAAGGATCATGAAAAATATGTTGCTCCCATGAAAAACAGACAGACAAAAATCCTCTTTCCTAACAGTTGAGGCTTTGCTTCAATCTCAAAATTGAACTCAAATGAACTAAGAAGAAACCCAAGCAGTTTCTTCACCTGGGTTTAGAAGGCCCAACTGACCAGAAATGAAGTTTCTAGTCAAGCTGCCCGGTGGGCACCTCCGCCCCAGGCTGCGAGGCACTCAGCCCCTGCCCACCACCCCGGGCAACCAGTCAAGTAAGCTCTCTGTCCTGTGCCTAGTGGCAACTTAGAGGCCTGAGGCCTTATCCACCCCAGCTGGGCAGGTGGGAAGCAGCCTTAGAGGACGACAGCTAGCCAGGACAACTCTGGGAAGGAAGATGGAGCGCAGCCCCTGTTCTGTGCAGACTCTGGCCCAAGGCTGGCACAGATCAGGTAGCACCTTCAGCACAGCAGAGCACACTGCTGACGTCCTCCCAGGGTGGGGGAGCCCTGTGCTTCGCTGAGCCAAGTACACACATCACTGAAGGGTGGTTCAGTGACAGTTCCTTTGCCAAGCTTTCACGACCCTTCTGAATCAGCGAAGGAGGAGGGGAGGGCATGCAGCAGCGCTGGTGTGTCATGAACACCTCTTGACCGTCAGTCCCAATTTTTAAGCAGTGGACAGCAAGCCTTAAGCTGAAGTGACTAAAACAGGTAGGAATTCAGTAACACTGGTCTGGTTTACTCCTTTATGGTTACTTTCTACCTGACAGTAATCGATAATGGTATCCATTTATGAAAGAGATACAGTATTTCTTTCTAAAGTACATTTTCAATATTAAAAGACTAGAGGGTGGAAAAGACTTAGAATAGATCTCTATGTGGTAAAAACATAACTCACTTTCCTACAGTTACAGCTTCTTGATAGATGCAATGGTTGTGCTTTCCATTACGGTAGCCATCAGCGCAGACTATGGTCATATGAATTAATTAAAATTAAGTGAAATTAAAATTTCAGGTCCTCAGGTATATTAGCCACATTCAAGGGCTCAATAGTCACATGTGGCTTCTGGCTACTGTATTGGACAGTGCCACTACAGGACATTCCCAGCATCCCATAAGGCTCTACAGGACAGCTCCAGCTAGGATGCCTCTCCTAGCACATCTGGCTACTCACCTGGTGATGGTAATAAAGGGCCTGGCTTCTCCCCAAGTAGTGGGCGTTTGGCGGCTGTGGCAGTGGGGTGTCCCAAAGAGGCAGGCCTTTTGGAGGGGCCTACTGGAAGCAGGGGAGGGGGAAACAGACCTTTGGGGTTAGCCAGTCCTGCAGAGAATAAAAACAAAAACATAAACCAGAGGACAAATGAGGAACTGATTCTAGCTGTTCTCCCAATGTGATCTTAAATCTTCAGAAAGAAGCGAAGCAAAGAAAAAACTGCCACTTGCACGAGGTTCAGCCTGAGCTCTGAAAACCTCTACCAAGTCTTAGACACAGACAATTCCTCCATGGCCTAGTCCAGGGCATGGCTAACTGGAGACCAGGGACCAAATCAGCCTACTGCCTGGTGATGCTTTCCAGCTAAGGACAGTTTTTCCATTTTTAGATGGTTAAATTTTAAACAGCTGCATAAGTATTTTATATTCTGAATTTTGCTTCCTGGCCCACAAAACCTAAAATATTTACTACTGAAACCTTTATAAAAAGTTTGTGAAGCCCTGATCTAGTCCCAGCCTGTCCTAACATCCTGGTCTTCCACCCTCCCCTTCTCACAACTGGGTTTTGTTCTAAACATTCCTTTGTGAAGCTAATTTTTTTTTCTTGGTTTTGGGGATTGAACTCTGGGCCTCAAGCGTACTGGCCAATGCTCCACCACTGAGCTACATCTCCAGTCCTTTTTTTCTTTTTGAATTTTCATTTCTGAGTCAGGAGCTCACGAAGATGCCCAGGCTTACCTTAAACTTGCAATCCTCCTGCCTCTCCCTCTCAAGTAGCTGGGATTACAAGCATGAACCCATGTCCAGTTTCTGAGGCTATTCCAACACTTAGAAAACATATTCTTTTTTGTTTTTTTGGTGGTACTGGGGATTGAACTCAGGGTCTTCATACTAAGCTACATACCCATCCCCATTTTTTATTTTTATTTTTATTTTTTATTTTAAGACAGTTTCTAACTAAGTCACTAAACTGCCTAGGCTGAGCTCAAACTTGTGATTCTCCTGCTTCAGCTTCCCAGAGTGTTGGGATTAGAGGTATGCACTACTAGGCCCAGCAGAAAATGTATTCTTTGTTTTGGAACCAGGAATTGAACTCACAGCCTCACACTTGCCAGGCAGGAGCTGTGCCGCTGATGTAGATCCCCAGTTCTCTCTTTTTTTTTTCTGAGACAGTGTCTCACTGTGTAGTTCAGGCTGGTCTTGAGTTCACTATGTAACCCAGACTGGCCTCATACTCACAGTGATCCTCCTGCCTCACCCTCCCATTCACTAGGATTACAGGTGTGTGTCACCATGCCTGGCAGAAAATGTATACTTCAACAGCCAAAGCAGTGAGGTTCCCAGATAGGTCATAAAGGTCACCCCACAATGTACCCAAACTACCTTGCTCCTCAGAAGCTAAGCTGACATCCATCTGTTCATCCAGAAGAAGAGCTCAGACCTGGCCCAGTGCCTGGCATACTGTCTAGCATCCTGTGCCACCCCTCTTGGACAGAGAGGCTGTTCTGCACCTCTTTCACCTTCTGGCATGGTCTAGAAGAGTTTTTTTGGTTTTTTTGTTTCTTTTTTTTTTTTTTTTTTTTTTTTTTTTTTTTGTCTTTTTGAGACAGGGTCTCCCTATGCAGTTTAGGCTGGCCTTGAGCTCACTTTGAAGTCTAGGCTGGTCTCCAACTCGCAACAATCCTCCTGCCTCAGCCTCCCAAGTGCTAGGATTACAGGCGTGCACCACCACACCTGGCTCCAAGAGTTTTAATTTTAAACTAATGGCAGGGATGGGAAGCAAATGAAAGCAGGAAGATTTTGCCCGTACCCTCCCTCATACCCCTCTCACAGGAACAAATCAGGTAACTGCACCAAGTTCCCAGGTGAATCACGAAGGGGTCTAAAGGCGGGGACATACCCAGGCTAGGGAATCTCTGGAAGGCACTGGAGTTGGGCAGGCTGTGCTTCGGGGCACTAGGAGTGAGGGTGAGCCCAGTGGAGGAAGGGAAGGAACAAAGGTGTGACGGTGAGGAAGCAGAGGCCACATGAGGAACACAGAAGGCACAGAAATAGACTCTCATTCACGCCAAGCCAACAGGTCAAGGAGGGCAAGAGGCATAGAAATGCTCACTTGTAAGCTGTGGCTCTTCCATACACACTGACCTTGACTATAAAAGACCTGCACATGTATAACTATCAATAGAAGAGGCCACATCCCTTCTATTTCAAGTTACAATAATTGTCAAGGTAGAAATGTGCTCATAGGAAAGATTTTTGGCTAAAATAATCCCTGGTCACATAAAAGGTCAAAGCGATATTTGACTCTTACGCACAAAGACATCTCCAAGGTGTTGTAAGTGGAGCCTGGTGGTACAGTATCTGCCTCACATTTGAAAGGCTCTGGGCTCAATCTCTAGCATCACAAAAACAAAGTGAAAGAAGACAAAAACCACCAAAACTTGACACTGCCCTTCCAAAAAAAGAGACATGCCTAAGTTTAAATTTTATTTATGGTCCAGACGAAAAGCCACCTTTCTACCCTTTCTACCAAGACTTACTTGGCAACTCATTCTTAACATGACAGACTGAAAACAGGCTTTCAGTGTTCCCCCAATCCCATGGCAAGTACACAGGAAACAGGAGAGCACACAAGGGTAAGTGAAAGATGCCCACACATATCAGGAAGATTAAGAGCACAGACGGAATGCTGACGGAGTGGAGCACACAGAGACAGCTACGACTCTCAGCCCACAAGGGAAAGGCTCAGGCCCCAGACATGCCAGGCCCTATAGAGTTCTGTGTAAGTGAGATCTGGAGCTGAAGATGAGGCCTGAGTGGGTGTCTGCACCCCACATAGTTACATTTCATGGAGGTTCCTCTCAGGGAGAAGAGATAGATGTCTGAGAAACCCATCTGAGCAACAGGACCTGATAAGGTCTGAAGTTAGACAACTCCTGAGATTTCCAGTGACATAAGGTCTCTTTGTTTCATGGTTACTTGAGTTGGGCTTCTGTCACTACAAAAAAAGTTCACAGCTGGGGATTTAGCTCAGCGGTGGAAACACCTGCCTGGCAAGTGTGTGGTCGTGAGCTTGATTTCTGGTACAAAAAAATAAAAAAATAAAAAGATGAAAAATTAAAAAAGTTCATAGTAATACACTCATTTTAAGTAGATGTCACTACCCAGAAAAAAAGCCTCAAAATCCACTGGATTCCGTGAGTGTATTATGAGAGCTCAGTTTAAGTGGCTCTAACCACGGCCATGAACCTTGATAGAAGAGTTCCTCTAAGCTTTTCCCTGGAATGAAACTTGGGTGGCTCATTCAGGAAAACTATCATCTGCCAAAATGGTGATACTGTTTGGTCTTCTAAGCTCTTAACATTCATGAAAGCTATGACAGGACACACTTTACCACTGCTTGAAACTGGCTCTCCCAGAGGAGTCCTTGTTGAGCAGAAGAGCTGCCGTGGAAAGCACTGACCTGGCAGCGGAAGGAGGCCTCCTGCTCGCCTGTCCCCTAACCAAAGGGACTTGGCTGGGCCTGGGGGAAGGGCACCCACGAAGGACTCTGTGCCCGGGGTAGGAAGTAGTGGGGGCGGCTTGTCCACGATGGGGGTGCTCCTGCCTTGCAGTAAGGCAGGATCTCTGTTGGCTGAAGGATCCGACATCTCTTGACCTGAAGAAGACAGGAAAACAAACTAGCTGAATCCTACAGTTAGGGCCAGCAATTACCCAAGGGTGTCTCAGGCTATTCATGAAAGAGCTTCGTTTTTACTTATTCAGGGAAGATCTTACCCCTTTCACTGACTTGCAGGATTCTACAACCAAAAATAAACAAAACTGTTATGCTTTAAGTTTACAAAAAAAAATCCTAATTTTGTAAGATGAACAATTTCTTTAAGTTTTAATATATCCTAGATATGTTTCAGTCAGCTATTTTTTCCTTAAAAAGACAAGTGATTATTATCTCGGTGTTATCTACTTCTCTCAAAACAAGCAAACTAAAGTTTCTCCTTTAAGGAGCTAGGGCTGCAACTGAAATGTTCTTTAAAATCTTCAAGATTAGTAACCGCTCTTTCATCCTTACTATATACTTAAAAAATAATCTACTTAGTAAACATCTGGTTCAAAAGAAAACTTGGCTTCAGAAGAAGCACTTTGGTCTATAAAAGTTAAATATGAATATCGTGTATTCCTATCTGAAACATATTCAAGTCAGTTACTTTTGTATTGTGTACATATTCAAGGTACATATTCTCTCACTAAATGAAAATTAGGTAGCTTTCTCTCACAGAAAAAGCATGGTCTATGGTTTTAAAGTGGAGAAGGAAAAGGGACAGTGCTAAATACCTTCCAGTTGTTCTCTTCTGGTTTTCAAGTAGTCAATGATCAGACTCAACTCCTCCCCATACAAATGCTTTCCCTCACTTAACAGGAAGAGAAGGTGCTGAATGTATGAAGGCAGGGAGTAGCTCCAGAGGCCCTCCCGGGCCATGAAGTCATCCACCAGATTCATGGCCCTCTGAGAAATTCTAGTGCTTCGTCTTTCAAAAACTCTCCTAAATTCCTTAGTCACTAGCATCAGTGCATCCTCCAGGGGCATATGACGATGTACTAGGAACAAGAAAGAGGCTGTTTTATAACCCAGGTGCCCTGATTTTTTAAAAACACATTTATCAAAAGACAAGAAAAGACAATCAGAAAAGAGTTAATCCAACTGCAGGTTGTTGAAACTGTCTCAGCTTTCATCACAGATGTGATTGTCTATCGATCCAAGTGACGAGGAGCCTCCATAGCAGGTGCGCTGTCAGATTTCAAAGTCAAACAGTACTTTCTGTTTCAAAATTAGAGCAAGCGGCACCAGGGGTACAGATGGGATATGTGTCAATGGAAATTCTTATGTCTAAACAAACCTAGCCTAAAGGACAGGATGCTATTTCAAAAACAACAACAAAATAAAACAAAAACAAAAAGCAAAGGTGTTTTATTTGGTTCCAGCATCAGGCTGCGCAACTAAGGCAAGAGGGATTCATAGAGGAAACAAGCAGAGTTATGAATGGCAGCCTTTAGAGTAGCATAGAGGTGGGAAAGAGAGCAGCAAAGAACTGCTGGTCTTCGGTAAAACTTTATCATGGTCATTTCTCTGTGTGTGTGTGTGTGTGTGTGTGTGTGTGTGTGTGTGTGCGTGTGTGTGTCAGTCCACTGACAAGAAGCAGAAGGACAGACTGCTGGGACACAGAACTTCTGGGCTTTGTCACTGCCATGTGAGGAGTAAACAACATCCTCTGCAGAGGTCTGGTATCTCCAGTTGGCCTTTAAAACCTGTGAAAAGCCTTTTCGGGTCAAGTCAGGAGTGCTCCAGGCAAAATGTTACACAGAAAATAAATTCTAGACACCAAGAGTGACTTTCCCTGGACTTCATAGTTACAGGCAGTGCACAGATACCGTCTAAAGTCTCCCAGGTCTATCTGCTGAGAATAAGACTTAATAAAAGTTTAATCTTAGATGGGAGCCCCCTAACCAGTCTTGCTGTATATCATTAGGCTCTGAAGAATTTAGAAGCCAAGGAGCTCTACAGAGCTGCAATGGAAATGACGGAATTTGGCTAAATCTTAAACTGCATTTATTAAGGTTACATTTAGGAAAAAATATAAATGTATATTTGCCTCTGAGCCCTGAAGTTTCCTTGTTTGACTATCTTAAATATTTATCTTGGTACAGAAGCATCTCCACATACCTCTGAATAAAGGTTGCATGATGCGAAGTGTGAAACGAACCGTTGACTATAAACCCAGAGTGCAACTATGACTAATTTTACTAAAATACACGTAGCTGGCCGGATGTGGGGGAACACGTCTGTAACCCCAGCACTCAGGAGGCTGAGGCAGAGGGATTGCCGAGAGTGCCGGCCTGAACTGCACAGTGAGATTCTGTCTCCAACAACAATAAAAAAAAAATACATACAGTTTAGGAAGAAAACAAAGTATTTTTAAAATTTAGAATCTGAAATCAGAAGGTAAACTCATGAATGACAAATGAAATATGCTTCTGTTAATACTATTCTGGAAATGAAAAAAATGAATTATTGAAGCACGTTAAAATAGATCACTTTTTTCATAGAGCCGATTTTTTTGTAAGAAAAAGTATTTTAGAAGTCAACAAATTATTCAGCCTACTTACTTTAGCAATAATTTCCTAAGTGATTCTGCATAAATGTAAATACTTAAGTAACTAGACATAATTAGTTCTTTTCACAACTGTTTTGAATTAAACTGTTCCCCACCCCCACCCCGGGAGACTGAGATTTGTAATTATACAAGTATGAGTTCTTTTACATTTTCAGAACTTGTGTATAACATAAATGTGGTTAGGCTTATAAATTATCTATTTATTCACCTAGAAAAACCATAATTTCACAATCTTGTACACAACACTGAGAAAGCACTGGCCAGGTGGGTGTGGTAGCTACACAGAAGCAAATGATATGAAATGGTCAGAATAAAAGACTGGCTGTTATTCTGGCTTCCCCAAGATGATGGGAAGCAAGTGCTCACCGTTTTTCCCTTTTCAAGTCTAATGTGATCCTAGTGATCACTCATCTGATTTTTGACATTACATTATAGGTTATATGAAACACACATGCGCTTCCCTAATATCACCCTACATTCACTTCTCTGGAGTTCTAGAAGCTATAGGTATGAACTACAACCAGCTATTAGTGTTCCACGGGTCTCTGCTCAAGGGAAAGGTTTCCCGCCTTACCAATGAACATTCATCCCTGTTGGGAAGGACAAACCTGAGCCTACTAGAGAAGCCTGTCTGCCTGCTGCTTACCTAGGCAGAGAAAGGAAGCAGGGTTGACCTCACATCTTCCCCAGTACCTGTTGTGTAAGAGGCACTCACAGATCTGGACTGAACAGAGCAGAACCAGGAGCTTTTGCAAAGAAGAGAGGACTAGAAAATTCACACTGGCCTGATAGGAGTGAGGTAAGATACAAATGTGGGTGTCTGTGTGGCAGCCCTCCCTCTCTTGGTGGGAGAGGAACCCCAATTGTAAGTGCCTGGAGCTGGAATGATTGCTTACCCCGCACCCCCCCCCCGCCCCCAATCTTTGCTGTCCAGCACAGGTGCTGGGGTCAAGACAAGAATGGAAATAGCACTTTTGATCAGCAGGGGGAAAAGTAAAGGTAGATTCTAGGGAGAAAAACAGAGTTCATAATGGATGAGACACTGTAGAAAAGGTAAAAGTAATTTTGGGGCGTGCTTAGCTATGGCTTGAATAAGTGTCCCCTAAAGGTCCATGTACTAAAGGCTTGGTCACCAAACATGGTGCTATTAGGAGGTGGGAGAACCCTTATAAGAGGTGATGCCCTGGCAGGTACAGGAATCCCAGTTCACTTCCTCTCTCTTTTGCTCCTCAGCTGCCATGAGGTGAGCAGATTTCCTCTGCCATGTGCTCCCATCATATGTCACTCTGCCACAGGCTCAAAAGCAGTGGGTCCACCTGACTATGGATTGAAACCTCTAAAACCATGAGCCAAAATAAACCTTTCTTCATTTTAAGGTGATCATCTCAAGTATTTTGTCACAGTAACAGACAACTAAAAGAGTCTTAAAGTATCCAGGGGAGGATGAACATACCGGGTCATTGAAACTTACTATCAAAGACAAGAAAGTTAGGGAGATTTGGGGAAAATTCCTACAGAAAACAACAGAATTGGTTTACCATATTTTGAATGATATCTCTTGGATTTTTAGGGGGAGTTGAGACTATGTTGAACTCACATATTTAAGCAATCCTCCTGTCTCAGACTCCCAAATGCTGGGTCTTTTTTTTATAACCCAGGTGCTCTGATTTTTTAAAAACACATTTACAAAAAGACAAGAAAAGACAATCAGAAAAGAGTTAATCCAACTGCAGGTTGTTGCAACTGTCTTGACTTTCATCACAGATGTGATTGTCTATTGGTCCGAGTGACGAGAAGCCTCCATAGCAAGCTGCATTGTCAAATGCACTACCAGTCCCTGTTTTGGATTCTTAATAAGTAATGACAGTGATTTAGGTTTCAACTGTTAATAATACACAAGAGTACTTCACGATACCTATTCAAGTCCTTCCCCCTGCCACAACTAGATTTGCTTTAGTTACTGACAAACATGAACCTTCAAATTGTGCCAACATACAAAAAAAATTATATAGTTAAAATAAGATATGTACTCAGTGACAGTTCTCGATCAAGCCACACTTACTTTTGATTGACTCATGAAGCACGATTACGGTGCAAGAGGTATGTTTCACATTAGACTCTTCAACGAGAATACAAAAGGGGAAACCATCATCTTTAACTTCCTGCAGTGTGCGAGTGAGGATCAAATCAGAGGCAAGATGAATTGTTTGCACCACAAGACCACGATCCTGCAAGCGATGACCTATGGCTGTCGCATATTCCCTTAAAAACACACATGAAAAAGGCAGATGACTTTTAATCAACAAAAGGAAAAAATTCCATGACACCAAGCCATTGACACATAGATAGTTTTATGCACCACAGATAAGCACGGGATAAGATAGCATATTCTTAGTGCATTTAGATAAGTGCAGTACAGCTACTATACATATCTTTTCAAACGATGCATGTCCTACAGCTTGTTTTTACTCTAAACCACATTTAAACATTTAGCTATGCTATCTGTCTAATGGATTCAGTTAAGGGAACTAGCAGTAACTCTGACAAAAATAAATCTAATTTTGTAAAAATGTAATTCCTCATATGGTGCTATGCATTTAATTTTATAAAGAAAGCAGGGGATGTGTTTTTGTTTAGCCCAATGGACTGTGTGAGCACCATGAGTGTCCTTTCTTGAGATGGAAACATACAAATACTGTTTGATGAACTCATTTCAATTGAAAGACCACACAAGAAAATGTCAGACTGCTTTTTTTTTTGTTTGTTTGTTTGTTTTTGTGGCACCAAGGATTGAACTCAGAACCTTGTACCTGCCAGTGCAGGCGCTTAAGCCACTGAGCCAAACTCCCGGCCCTAGTTTTTTGAGGCAGGGTCACACTATGTAGCTCACGCTTGTCTTGCGCTCGCGTTGCAGCCCAAGCCAGCCTCGAACTCGCAACACTCCTCCTACCTCAGCCTCCCGAGTGCTGGGATTAAAGGTGTGTGCCACCACGCCCGGCTGTCAGACTGCTTTAAAGAACACATGAGACACTTACATTCAGAAAGGTAAGGCAACACTCATCGCTCATTAGCTCTAGGGACAGACACATTCATCATTACCAACACAATCATATCTTGCTACAGAGTGAATCAGTGACACTAAAGTTAGCCAGCATTAACCAGCCTGTAACTATCCTTGGGTCAAAATCAAAGCCATTTAGTGTTTTACTCATACTCAGCTCTCAAGTCTCATGGATTGTGTCCCAGGTCTCTCCATTAGGTTGCTGCTGGTGGTCTTGCCTGATACTTGCTTTGAAACTCACAAAGCCCCCTACCACATACTCTGCCCTCAATTTCTTTCCTCAGTGTCAATCCATCCTATGCTTCAGTCTCTGAATTATCTTATTAGAAGTGTTATTTTCAAAAATGCCATAGTAACTGCTCAGCATCTTATGCTCCTTACCTTAGCAATCATCGTCCTGGTGAGATGTGACTTCAACCTATCTTAACAGGTTCTGTAACCTACTGAGCTTCGAACATTCCATTCTCTTGCCAAATATAATTCCTATGGGCCCTGGGCAATCAACTCCCCCACACATTTCTTCCAGCTGTTCCCTCCCTGCCATTCTGCTTGCTATCACTTACCTGTCCTCACCTCAAAAGGTCAACTCAAATGACATCCCTGAAACCTCACCTCATCTCCTTGTGCCCCAAACTATGGTGATCCACTCTTCCTCACATGGACCTTCTGCTCTACCAGGAAAACTCTTAGCATGTTATTTACTTGTTATTTACATTCATGTTCCACCTTATTAGCCTGTATGTCCCACGAACAGGAATTATTATCTTAATTATCTTTATGCTTCTTTCTGTGCCTAGCATGGAGGTGTACACACACAAGTACACATTAAACATAGGCTGTGTCAATTAATAAATTAATAACATGACAGGAAAAATGCATTCTTGGTAATTTAGGAAAGTATGAGAGATTTCAGAAAATAAATTCAAGGAAAACAGGACATGGTTCATATTTACTGAGTGACAGCTTTGATTCAAAATCACAAAAATAATTCACATTGGATGCATGATTTGAAAATTAATTACTGTTTGGGAATATAAAGGAATGAATTAGCCAACTAATTTATCACTACAAATCTTCCTGACATCAAAGTGACAACAGTGCAAGCAGCAGGCCCTAAATCGTGGGTTCCCTGGCAGCTGCTGGCTGCACAGTGGCAGAGGAGTTTCTGAGCTGCATCTACTCTAGTGTCTGATCCATGGCCAACTGCCAGACTGTGGGACACCAGGCAGGGGCTGGGCAACATCTGAGGCGTAGTTTCCACATGCCACTCCAGATGGAGGGGGAGAAGAAACGCAGTCTCCAGTCCTCTCCACTACAAAAGACTGCCCTCAAATGAACACCAGTCGGCCTGGCTCTGAAGATGGGAAGATGGCAAGAGTATCAGGGTTGTGTAAGTCCAGTGGCAGCTGGAGTCGGTCATAGTTCTAAAGGAAGCACAAGATGCTACAAGTCAGATGTGAGGCTCACTACGAGTTTTGAGAAAGCTAATCTATCCAAAGATTAATGCGATGACCCTGGCTGATGCAGAGTATTGTAGCAAAGTTGCTAAATGCTGAAGAAACAAATGCATGCTGAGTCTTTACTGCCTTGTCTTCTAAAGTTTAAATTACTACATGATCAAATTAATCCAGGGCATGTCTGGTTGTCTTTCAATTATTCAAGGGAAATTCCATCATTTTCCACTGTAAAAGGTACTGTCCTCTCCCACTCTCCCCTGCTGTGACTGACCTCATTTTTTCTCATATACTGTCTCCCAAGATGCAACCCAAATACCCTCCAAATGAGATGGAGCTATAATTTTGCTTTTGAAATCTCATAAAGAAAAGATGGTATCTGCAACTGAAGCCAACTTCCGTAAAGGGAATATCAATGAGCAAAACTTCCAAGTCATCTTAAGACTGCAGATTTTTATAATGTGAAAAGTGAGAAAGTCCAATGCTGCCTTCAATGCAGAGTCAGACTTTGTGCATGCCTGGTCTCCTATGCTGAAACTGTCAGTTCTCATCCTGTTTGGTCTTTAGTACTACTTAGTGAGTACCTAGCCTGAGGTAACTGCGCAGCATTCCACCAACCACTATCTATCTACCAGAGCCTGCCAAGTGCTATAAAACCTAACCTAACCCAGAGCCATAGTTAGCATCACACATGAAGCCTTGGTCTGTCCTAAAGACAGGAGGATATAGAAGCAAACCCACAATCCAACACAGCATAGCAAGTACCAGTCAAGGATGTCTGAGATCAGGTGCCCTGTGGGTCCAGCGGAGGAGCCAGACACAGTCTACAAGACAGAAGCAGTGGGGAAGCAGTTAGAGGACCAGGCTGCAACTAGACATAAGTGGCCCACATGAGTAAGGCAAGTGGAAGGGAGGGAACGGGCAAGCCATACAGAAGAAAAAAGCCCAGACAAAGGCTGGGAGGAATTCAAGAAGTTGTTATGAAACAAAAGGAACCCTTCTCTGGAAGGTCAATGAAGCCAACTTGTGGCACACGACATTAGAGGTCCAGTGTCCCAGGGGTAAGGTTTTATCAGTTATGTTCGGTAAAGAAACCCCAGAACCCCGACTGGCTCCAGCTACATGGTACCCACGTCTTACTCCCCCCACAATAGCTTTAGTTTTTTTCTGATTATAAAACCAATACATTCATTGTAAAAAACAAAATCCTCAAGCAATGCAGAAACGCTGGATATGAAATCACCTTTGGCAATGTCATCCTCCTTCCAGTTCAGTCACCCCAGTGGCATCATTCTTGCTATCTCTCAAGCATTGTTCTAATAGAGGATCTTCAGGAGCCCCAATTCCCAGTGATTTGTGTGTGCTCAGTGCTGGATCCCTAACTACCTGGTATAGACACAACTGCATTTGACAAGGTAGAAAAAAATAAAGCTACCTCTGTTCTCTGTCGATGGAAACAATAATGCAGTCTGAAGGCCCCTCTCGATCCCAAGCTTTCTGAAGTATTTGATGAAAGTGCTGGAAAAGCTCCTCTTTTTG
Source organism: Dasyprocta punctata (assembly GCA_004363535.1). Classification (NCBI taxonomy): domain Eukaryota; kingdom Metazoa; phylum Chordata; class Mammalia; order Rodentia; family Dasyproctidae; genus Dasyprocta; species Dasyprocta punctata. Next base: position 14,110 of record RJWM01034084.1, read on the forward strand.
AGCATCTCTGCTGCTGGCAACATCTGAAAAACATCCATGCGTTGGTGCTGCTGCACCACCAACCAGGAATCCCTGAAGATTTTTAGGTCTCCTTACAAAAAGGTAAGAGACAGCAATTCAAGAACAAACAAGATACTGTAAGTAGAATCTTGACAGAGTTCTTACCTGTCTGAGAATATAGGTATCGCTCATGGTTATCTCTGTTCCTTTTTGAATAATCAGCCACATTCCATGATGATTCTTCAAAGCTGCTGAAGTATAAAAATATTTTCTCAAATATTGTACAGATGTACTTTCCCTCTGAATGTGCCCCCAAATGCCAAAAATCAAATTCCAGATCACCTAATGCAAGCTATGGCTACCTAAGGCTATATCTGCTTAGAGGTAAAATATCTCTCAAAAAATTTGTCCTCATATTAGAATATTATGAGTTTTAGGATTTTCGGTCCTTCCCCATTATTTCTTTTTGTCTGCTGAGATATAAAATTTTCTAAATGGAGACATTGATCTTTGCCAAGTAAGACTCATAACAAAGAATGAGGGGTCGAGGGAGAAGATAAGTAGACTGATAAGTGTTCATCTGTAAAAGAAGTGTCTCACTTTTGAAGTCTTCATTGGATAACGGTAAAAATATGAATCAGTGAGATCTGTTCCCTTTACTCCTAAACACTCCTCAGCTCTTGTGAGCAAGCTATTTTCCCCTGCTGAAGGCATGCAAAATAGCGCACAGATGCTGGGTAATCTATTAGCCATCTAAAGTAGTCCCCTTTGCTGTGATTTAACAGAAGAAAGGGGGAATTAGATGCACTCTGTACCCTAAATCAGGCACTTTTACTGCAGCTCCCCAGTATCTAGACACCAATGTTTCTGTCCACAAGGACCATCCTGCCAGGGAGAGGGGCACCTCGGCAGGCAGCAATTAGCGGCAGTCCCACAAGAGGCCCCGTGCTGCACGGCGAAGCGGCCACAGAAGCCTCTCCTGCAAACCAGGGCTATTCAGCAAGCAGAGAACAAGCATTAGTCCCTTTGCTTCTCCCATTTATGATTCCTCTTTGAGTTCTTGTCTACATCCGCCTTCCTGACAGATTTTCCTATGCAAAGCTGTAGCTCGAGTCCATGCCTCCCCCTACTGCCCTGAGAATCCTACGCGCCAGAGAATGCTTCTTCCACCCAGGCAGGCTGCAGCTTTGTCTGTGGTCTTTGACACACACTGCCATTGATTCTAGTGGTCATTCTTTAAGCAACCGGCTTTCTCTAACCCATGCTGTATTGTATTCTCGCTGGTTTTCCTTCAAATTTTGCTTCCTCCTTCCCTCCAGTTACTTACTGATTTATGAACAGTACTGGGGTTTGAACTCAGTGCAGCACACATGTCAGCCAAGCGCTTTATCACTGCACTACTTCCCCAGCTGGTATATGCTTATTTTTTCTTTTTTCCTTAGTTCATTTCTTTATTGATTGATTGATTGACTGATTTTAATAGTGCTGAGGATTGAACCCAGGGCCTTCACAATGAGCTAAAACCCCAACCCTGTTTTATAATTTTTACTTTGAGACAGGGTCTCAATAAGTTGCCTGGGCTGAACTTGAACTTGTGATCCTTCTGCTTCAGCCTTCCAGAGTGCTGGCACTACAGGCACACACCACCACGCCTGGCGCACACTGTCCTTTAATGAAGTAGGTAAACTTCTTACCACCACCACTGCTGCAGCCACCAAGTAATTAGAGAGGGCTGAGAGGTGCCCTGAAGCTAGTGCCTGAACCATCCTAAGAAGACAGTATCATGTGGACATTGCAATGGCCTGGGTTTGAATATCAACTCTGTCATTTACTGGGTGGTAACTCTGAAGAAGCTACTTAACATGCCTCAGTCACAAGGCTGTCAGACTCATCTCTCACTTCTAAAATGGGGAGTAATAATAGAACCCATCTTTGTATTCTTAGGAGGATCCAGTGAGTGAAGCCCTAAGAATGTGGCCAGAGGTAGGGGGTCCCCCAGGGCGGGTTGGCCACGATCACCCACTGTGACCTTTAGGTTTCTTTCAGATCTGAGCTAAGAAAATCTCTACTTCAGAAGACCACCGACTGGAGCAGGCATGCCCGGTCTCATTTTCAGGAAATACTACCTGAGAAACTAACCTCCATTAACAGTCACTCCTGAATTCTATACTTCCAAGCATTTCTGCAGGTGAGGAAAGCATTTTTCAATTCTGAATTATTAATTTAATCTGACACAAATCTCATCTTTAATGCAGGCAAGAGGGAGGTCCTGTCAAGGTTCATACATATAAAAATCAATTCAAATACAGTTCAAGGAAAACTGCTTTTACCAAAACCACAGAGAAAGATCCAAGGTGAGGATCTTGAACTATAATGTCAATTTACCTATGCCTACTTAGAAGAAGCCCAGTGCTGAAGGTAAAAGAGAAATGAAACAAAGTAGGCTTCAAAAGTGATTTACACACTCTGGAGTACTACACAGTGCTTAAAACAATGGGAATGAACAATCCTCCATGACACACTATTAACTAGCCACCTTTTTTTTTTTTTTTTGACACACTATTAACTAAAAGAGACAAGTTCTAGGGCAATATAACAGTAGGAGCCACTGAAATTAAAAAACAAGGGAAAATGGCACTGGGTACAGTGCCAACACTTGGAAGACTGAGGCAGGAGGATCACTGAGCCAGGAGTTCAAGGCTAGCCTGGGTAACATAGGAAGACCTTATCTCCAAAAAACCATTTTTTAAAAGGTAAGCTAAAAATGAAAAAGACATACAAACAAACATACAAAAATTTCAAGAAACAAGGAGAAAAACTGAAAGAGTCTAAAAGTGGATTTTTACTTTATTACCAGGAGCTTTTACATGTCTATCCATCCCTTGGGTAAAAAAACAAATCATTTTTAAACAATTGATATATATTTTTTGCTCTGGGGTGCTGACTTGTCTTATAATAAACTAAATTTGCATTTTTGAACATATAATAATGATTAGATGGCAGCACAAAAGAATGTGTGGAAGAAGGGAATCAAGAGCCTGCCACAGAGATCCTACAAAGTAGTCACCCACTCAGAGGGGACTGAAAAACTCCCCAGAAGGAGGCCTGGTGGCTGAGGCACTCCTGTCCTAAGAGTATTTTAGTTACTAGAGGCCAAATGACTATAGAAAGGTAAAAGAGCAAAGTGGTTTAATATGATCAAACTGACTTGAGGGACTTCTCAAAGGCAAATATTAATAATACCAATTTTAGCAAACATCTAGGTCTGCACAGTAAGAACACATTTGCATTACTACTAAAGCTTTTAGCAAATTGAGCCACGACAATAAAATCTTACCTTAGCATGTCTTCACCCTCCTTTAAGTGGCCCTCTTGGGGAGAATAAGTTGGCAGAAAAGGTTTATATGGCTTATTGCTAAAAAAACAACAAAGACAAAATTACACTTAAGAAGAAATTATTTCCCATAGTTCAGACATTAGTTTCCACAGCTCTGGTACACTCAAAGGTGATTAAGTCTTCAGTTAAACTGGATTTTAAAAACTTGAACAATGGCTTTTCTCAAGATTTGTTTTTCAAAACCTCCGTTCTATTTTGTAATACCTGTTTCTAATTTTGCTTAGTGTGTTTGTTCAACTGCTTCTGCAGAGGTAACAACCGAAGGCATCGCTCTTCACAGGAAAGGACCATTATAACTTAGCAGCAGCAATGGCTTCAGCATAACAAATCTGATTTGCCAACAGAACTAAACTAAAGCTAAAACCAAATATGTGACAACAAAAGTATTTGGCAATTGTAAAAGCAAGAATCACTGGTTTTGTTTTCAACTTCCCTTGGACAGATGTTCCGCCAACATCTGACACTGATTTCACAAGGAAGCTCACAAATGAAAATCCTGAAGATCTATGTGCATTGATTCCAAGTGCTAAACATCTTCATGTAAGACCAATGGCACAAATATTTACACACCAAATACATTATGACACACATACTCACTATCCTCCTCATTTAAGGGTTGCCTAATTAATGCGGATTTCAACCTAAGATAAAAAGAAAGGCAAATTCAAGAAGAAAATATCTGCTCCAAATTGCTAACTGAAAGAAACAAGGGGTTCAACAAGATTAACTATAAATTTGGACCGAGAGGGTTAAAGAGTTAGCAGCAAGCATTCCATTTCCAAAAAGGATGAGCACAGATGCTCTACTCGACCCTCTCTCGATGATCCTAGCCAAGTTTGAAGGCCACGAGAAGGAATAAGCAGATGGTTCAATGTGAGTAAGTCAAAAGGAAGTTGCATTTGCCTTATTCGGCTTCCTAGCAACTAAACTGAATGATGCCAAGAAAGCCAGCCGGCTCTAAGGAACGACACTGCAGGGTATTGGAAGCCCAGCGGTCGGGCAGAGCAGAGAAGGCCTCCAGACACTCCCACCTGGCAAATAAATTCCATGCCCACCAGCACCCACCTTTCCCTCTCCTTTAGGGCTTCCAGCTTCAGCCTGCCTGCCTGTCCTCCTACCAATCACCTGGCCACTCATTTCAGAACAACCTTTCAGAGACCAGTGACATTAGCTAGGCAGTCCTACCCAGCCACCAAAGAGTAACTCCTCCTTCTCCATGGGAGAGAAGGCCCCAGGAGCTCTCAACACACTTCGGCCAGCTGGACAAAGGGCTTTAGAGGCCAAAAGGCAGTATCCCTGCTGCCCGTGGTCTAAGGCTGCACCTCAAGCACTGAGAAAGGCAGACACTATATGTCACTTAGGATCCCAGAAGACCGAGAAACACCCCTTTTGGAGCCATGACATGTTTCCATTCTTAAAAACATGCTAAGTAGCTACTAAGAAGGCTGAGGAGTCCCAAACAGGCTGTATTGAGAAATTACACTCAGACATAAACATGCACGTGAAGTACATCTCCACCACAGCACAAATGGCCAAACAAAGGACTGGACTTTTTCTTTAGCACATATATATAGTACATAATGTTTACCTTCCTTGTGGGACATAATGGACATAATGCAACTTAATTTGTATTATTAAACACTACAAGGTTACCCTAAGGCCACTGATTTTGCTGTATTATCTATGGTCTCCCTCTAATAGTGGTACCCGTTAAAACTCCAGTTCCTCTCCAAGTCACTTGGTGGATAGTAGAACTTATAGTTGCAAATATACCTTGGGGAATGAACACACTAACCTAGGAGTTCAAGGAATAAGGTGCTTTGATGCATTATATTTAAGCTTTAAGCTGTATAATGACTGTGTTAGCTGGGTGGTATCAACTTCTTCACATGCACTTTTAAAGACAGACAAGGACACTGGCAAAAAACAAAACAAAACAAAACAAAACAGACCCGAGGATCAACGGAACAGAAAAAAGATACAGACACAAATACAAACACACTCAGCCACCTTATCTTTGACAAAGGGGTCAAACATTCTCACCAGAAGAAAGGCAGCCTCTTTAATAAGTAGAGTTGGAAAAACTGGCTTTCTACATGCCTGTCACCATGCACTAAATTAAAGTCAAAATGGATCAAAGATCTAAATATTAAGACAGAAACACTAAACCTACTGGAAGACAAAGTAGATAGAAATATCGAGGACATAGGGGTAGGCAAAGAGTTCATAAACAAAAACCAAACAGCACGGGAAGTACTTCAAAGGATAAACAACTAGGATCTTGGTTTATTAAAAAGTTTTTGCACATCAAAAGAAAACACCAACAAAGTAAAAAGAAGCCAGGCATGGTGGTGCACACCTTTAATTCCAGCACTCGGGAGGCTGAGGTAGGTGGAGCGTTGTGAGTTCGAGACCGGCCTTGGCTACAGCGTGAGTGCAAGGCCAGCTTGAGCTACATAGTGCGACCCTGCCTCAAAAAACTAGGGCTGGGAGTCTGGCTCAGTGGCTTAAGCATCTGTTTGGCAGG
>RJWM01034085.1:0-20026 GCA_004363535.1 Dasyprocta punctata
TTACATGTCTATATCTGTCAATATCCCCAACCCCTAGGAAGGTAATGATATGCAATATTGTAACTACTGCCAAACTTCAACCACCTCAGTGTGTAAACCTACAATGTTACCGTATCAGATCTGTTGTTGTTGTTTGTCTGTCTTTTTTGACTTTTATTTCTAGCTTCTGTATCTATTTTCTCTTAAATAAAAAAAAATATTATAAAGGACTGAATATATGATAAGACCATAATTATCTGCAAGATTCATTATAGTTGTAGATCTGAAGAAGATAGAATATTTTGTTCTAATAATCAAAAGTACTGGAAGTAGACACATTAAAACTCACCATTATTTTTAGAAGACAGAGTAGGAAGAAGCATAGTATTTCTGTTTTGTTCTTCTCTGCTAGAAAACACTGTGATAAAAATTATGGAACTAATTAGGACTGTAACATAACTATGAAAACAGTATGGCATTCATTATTTTTATTTTAAAGAGAATAAAACTGAACAAAACAAAACAGAACAAAGCCAGTCAGAACAGAACAATGAAAGTGATACAGGATTTCAAAACAAGACAATAGGGAATCCACAGTGGTTACCATAATGCCTCTTACCTTCTTCAAAATAGTTGTCCATACCATCAGACATAACAAAATCAAACAAAACAAGACAGAATAAAACCAAGCCAAACCAAACAATGAAGATGATACAGGTATTCAAAACAAGATAATAGGAAATTAATATTGGCTACCACATTCCTTTTTAGGTGTTTCCTCCCCTTCACTTTCACAATATCTATTGTACATTTTTTTGTTTTGCTTTACTTTTTTTATTTTAAAGATAATAAAATGAAATAAATTAAAACAAAATAGAGCCCATCAAAATAAAGCAGTGAACACTATACAGTACTTCAAAACAAAATAATAGGAAATCAACAATGGCTACCATAATGACTCTTGTTATCTTCAAAGTAGCTGCCTATACCATCAAACATAATGAAATCAAATAAAACAAAACAGAATAAAATAAATCAAAACCAAATAATGAAAGCAATACAGAGCTTCAAAACAAGATAATAGTAAATCAACACTGGGTACCATATTATGTCTTGTTATCTTCAATACAACTGCCTATGCCATCAGATATAAGAAAAATCAAGCAAAACAAAACAGAATAAAACCAAGCAAAACAGAACAATGAAAACAATACTGGGCTTCAAGACAAGATAATAGGAAATTAATAATGGTTACCACCTTCTCTTTTTAGATATTTCCTCCCCTTTCACTGTCACAATATCTATTGTACATTTTGGATCCCACTAACTCCCTCAGTTTTTTATACTAAGGAGACAACACAGTATTCACCCATGTTAGTCTGGACCATTTTACCCATAAGCATGATCTCTAGTTGCATTCATTTACCTATGAAAGCCTCATGATTATACTTTTTTATAGTTGAGTAGCTTCCCATTATATAAAAATGCCATATTTTTCCTATCCATTCCATGGTTGATGAGCAAGCTACCCCAGCTGTTTTCTGGTTTTCTGTTGCATGGAGCATTGTTTCCTCTCCTGTGATTTTAAGTCTATGAATTTCCTTTCAAGTTAAATGTGTTTCTTGTATACAGCATATTGATAGATCTTGTTTCTTGATCCATTCTGTCTGTTTCATTTGATTATTGAATTGAGGCCATCTACATTAATGATTATGACCAACAGGCACTGGCTTGTCTCTGCCTTGCTATTATTCCTGACATTGACTCCCTACTTTTCCCCTCCATTCTGTTGCCTGCCTACCCAGCAATCTGCCTTTGCCTCTGTTCTTGGAACTGTGATCATTTTTATCTCTCTCTAGAATGTCCTTCAGTATTCTTTGTAGGGTTGGTTTGATGGTCATGAATTCCTTCAGTTGTTCTTTGTCATGGAAGTATCTTGTTTCTCTGTTTACTTTGAAAGATAGTTTTGCAGTGTACGTCAATCTGGGTTGGATGCTGTTTTCTTTCAGGACTTGAAATACTTCACTCCACCCTCTTCTTGACTGGATGGTTTGTGTTGAGAAGTCTGTCATGATTCTGATTTCCTTTATAGGTGATCTGTTTCTTTTCTCTAACAGTTTTTAGTATTCTGTTCTTGTGTTGAATTTCTGGCATCTTGATTATTATATGTCTGGTTGTAGATTTATTTTGGTTATGGCTAGCTGGAGTTCTATATGCTTCACGTATCTGAATGTCACTTCTTTTTCCCATGCTTGGGAAATTTTCTGCTATTACTTCTGCAAATAATCCTTTTATGTCATTTGTGTAGACCCCTGCTTTTTCACTGACACCTATCAGCCTTAATTTATTTTTCTTTGCATCACCCTTCAGCTTTCAAATTGTTATTTCCTGGTTCCTTGTTACTTTTAAGAGATCTTTCTTTTCACAATCACTAGCTGCAGTCCTGTTTTCAAGGTCTGAGAGACTATCTTTAATTTCTTTCAAGCAGTTTTGCCAGTTTTCAATAGAGTTTTTAATTACCTGAATATCTCTTTGAATGTTTCATGCATTCCAATTCTTCCTTACATTGCTCATTCAAGGGTTCCTTCAATTTCCTATGCTTCTCTTTTTTTTTTGTCTATGTCTTCTTTCAATACTCTCAGAACCCTTTTACTATGCTTATTTCTTCTTTGATCTGAGACATTATTTCTGATCTGATTTCTTTTACAGCCTCATGAAGTAGTTTCTTTACTTCAGTTGCCATCATCCCAGAAATTTCAAGTGTGCAACTTTCAATTTATTCCATGTTTATGCCTCCTGAACTTGTTCTGTGTGGGTTGGAGGTATGAAATTGCCTTTTCCTCTTTCATCTTGACATTTTCCTGGTTTTGTCCTGACGAGCTGGTTGTGGGTTCCCAGGCACTTCCCACATTGGCTACCCATCCATGGTGTAGAAGAATGGGTCAGGCACCTGGATTTCTCCTAACCTAGTTTCCTAGGGAGGTTTTGGGGTATGGGGCAGGCTTCTCCAGACTTGCACAGCTTCTCTGAGGTGTGGCTGGCTGGTTCTCCTAGTGTTTGTTTGCTAAAGGTCCCCAGTGGCAGTCACTGGGCTCACAAGAGTGGGGTTGGTTGGCTGCTTCTCTTCCCAACCTGTGATGGCTACCCACTGGAGAGTCAATGGTGACTTGTGTATACATGGAGGTTGGGCTGGCTGCTTCTTCTATCAGCCTGCACTGGGTACAGTCCTGATCAGTCTCCATACTTCACCTGCTGGCTCATAATGTTACAGTTGCTTCCAATTTTTCTGTACCCCTATCCCTGCCTGTTGATCATGTGCACTTTAGCCAGAGTTCTACTGAGTCTCCAGCTTTCCTGCTGATCTCCAGTTCCTGAGTTCCATCAATGGAGGGAACAGGAGCCCATCTTGGACTCCTTCCTGCCAGTTACAGCAGCTCCCAATCAATGGTGGGGAGAGGAACCCATCTTGGATTGATTTCTCACCAGTCACAGCAGCTCCAGTCAACAGTGGGAGCAGGCGCCCATCTCAGATCCCTTCCATTCACAGAAGCTCCCAATGAATGGTGTCTAGAGCAGCCTGTCTCAGACCCCATTCCACCCTTCACAGCAGTTCCCAATCAATGGTGGAGAGAGGAACCCATATCAGATCCCTTACTGCCAGTCACAGGAGCTCCTGATGAATCATGACATTCAGTCTTAACAGCAAACCATTCTACATGAATTGAGACATCATAGTGCTAATGTATGAGCTATAGTAATAGCAGGTTGTTTACTTGATTACTTACAGTTTGAAAGCAAGGTACCAACTATTATAATTAAAACTATGTACAAGACTCCTAAAATGCCAGCTATGTTCCTCCATGCTGTTGATGGGGAGGATCTAAAAGAAAAGAAAGGGAATCAATGCTTGAGTTTCTCTTCCTAAAAGTCAGCAAATAGATAGTTGAAGACAATTAAGATGCCACACTCTTAGAGGGCAGACTTTCATTGGCTCATTTCTCAGGATTTCATCCTGAAACCAACAGCTTCTCAACTGCACTGAGCCCAGTTCTTGCTCTTCAAATTCTCTTCATGTTATTTCCACCTTCACTCCCTTCTCCCTGGTGCAGCTTGAACTCTAATGTTGCCCAACCCACCCACCACCAGCAATGTAAAACATCTCTTACCCAGGATCCTACAAAATTTTAACTCTGGGCAATCCTGAAACATTCTCTGTACTAAAAAAATTAGAGTTCAGTTCACTTAGAAAAAAATAAAACCAAGCTTTCATGCAAATAATAACCCACTATGAAAGTAAAATATTGACTTACTAGTTTTAGGAACCACTAAGTCAATATATTAGTAAAAGAGGAAGTGATGATACATTCTTCTTTCCATTATGATAAAAAATTATTATTTTTCGACAAGAAATAAGGGATATTTACTGTGGTTTCATGAGGATACAGAAGGCCTCTTATTTCTCTGAAAAACTGACATCACTTTAATGTTTAAAAAAAGTAAGGTAGGAGTTAATTTCTTGTTGATCTTGTTGATAAGAGTATAAGAGCTATTCCACCCCAAAAGGCCTGATTCACAAATATTCTTGGATGTGATAAAGCTTTGTGCTTTCAAAAAACTGATCTTATATTCAGGATGGAGACTGGAAAACAAAGGAGGGCATCAGAGTGATAAGGAAAAATGGGCTAAATTTAAAAACATAATTTTCCATTTGTTCTTTTACTGGATCAATCTAATTTGTTGCATTTCATTTTCCACCTCTCTGGTCACGCATGCACATTTATGTTCTTGAATCATCCTCTGCCCATGCTGCTTATGTTTTTTTTATTTTTTTATTTTTTATTTTTAGTTTTTGCAGCACTGGGAATTGAACTCACAACATCACACCTGCCAGGCAGGCGCTTAAGCTACCTAGCCAAACTCCCAGCCCTAGTTTTTTGAGGCAGGGTAGCACTATGTAGCTCAGGATGACCTTGTGCTTGCATTGTAGACCAAGCTGGCCTTGAACTCACAAGGTTCCTCCTGCCTCAGCCTCCAGAGTGCTGGGATTAAAGACATGAGCCACCACGCCCGGCTGCTGCTTATGTTTTAAATGCTACTTATTTGTTATAGATGTCTCCTGCATCATCTCCTTCTGCATGTTACCTACTTACATCTCTCTTTATCACCAGCCACAGCCAAGCCTAGAAGATCCAACCTCTTACATACAACCTCAACATTGACATCTTCCTCTTATCTACCAGTAGACATTGGAAAACCATTTGACACCTGGCTGTACCAGATTAATGATCATGTATAGCATATTTTATAATTATTAGTAAAATTACTACCAAATCACTTAAATTGAGAGCATGGTTAAAATTTTGCAACATTTAACTTGTTATGTCTACCTCTATTATCTCCCTATTATGAAAGTGTGTAAGTTTTACCTTAAAATATTTTTTAAATCATTTTTCTGTAATGTTTTTTATGATGATAATCTAGAATTTTTATCCGTTCATCTTTAGATTTCATGGCAAGTCCAAAGAAGGTCCATAGTAAAAGTTCAATAACTATTTAATGGATTGATTTAAACTGATTAGAATTGGAATCTAGCATCAGTATTTTTAAAGTACCATGGAAAGAAACAACTCATATTAATTCATGACTATTAAGTTTGTAGTTCTCACAAGTAATACACTTTTGCTGGAATCTGGATCAATGATATTCCAGGGGAAATTTACATATACTAGCAGAATCTTAAATTCATTATAGCATCCTGAAATAGTCAAAGATGGTACCAAAGTTAGATAATTAGTGTTTTGTGAAAAATTTGTATAGGCTTTGAAAGTTGAAATCTTCTAAACCCAAGAATCAATATCTCTCCTCAAACAAATATTTATGGTACTGTACCTTTTGATTTTTGACCAACACGGCATGTTCTGTGCAGCAGGTGAGATGTTCTGTGAAACTTCAGTTCAATGTGGGAAACCTCCTATTCTCTTGATATGACAGGACAGGTCTTTCTTGAATATTCTTTGCTTCTGTTGAGATTTGGAAAATTGCAGATTTGTGTAAGTTGGTTTCTTGCCAAGCTGCTACTCCTTCATTTTGTCTATTTTTAGGCATTTTTGTTCTGAAGAAACATGGACACAGTCAGCCTTCAGTTCTGATAACTTTTCTTTTTGTTCTCTAACATCACTTCCACAAAATATAAAGAAGAGACCAGTGCTTGCTGCATCACCAAACTGGTGAATAATGCACCAGTTCTGGTACACAAGCAATTAGGTGTGATGTTCTAGTAGTGAAACAACAGGAAATGAAAGTGTCACTCTCCCTGTGAATTTTGTAGTCTTCCATATACAAAAGAAGTATTGTACACTCCATCAGTAAGATCAATACCTTTATTTCCTCTATGAATCAGTTTGCATAAGTATGAATTTAGATTATATAAATGTTTAAATTTCATCAATTATTGTACTTTCTTTTATTAATTATTCTTGCTTTTAATAATAAATAAAGTCAGTCATGCATAGAGCATGTATAGCTATAACCATTTCATTCAGGATTCTCTTCTTGTTCAAATGGTTAGTAACTACTTGTAAGCACCTTGCCTATTGTACCAGAAATCAGAATACTGTAGGTTTTTCAAAGCTCATTCATTTCTCTTTTTATCTATACTGATGCTCCACTGCTGTTCTATCTGTATCATTTTAGATAGAAAGTAAACAATCACCTACACAGTTTTTTATTTTATATGGTCTTTTTTCCAGGACTACATTCATATTTTCTTCACTTTGAATTTTTGCAATTTGACAATGATGTGATTAGAGTTTTCCCTATAGACTGCCAAGCTGCTTGTATATTTCATGTAAGTTTTATTTTTAAAAGTCTATTAGGAAAATTTTAGTCACTGTTTCTTCAAAGATATGAAACACTAGAAATTTTCATTTCTATTCTAGAATTTTTATTCTCTAGAATTTTATTTGATTCTACTCTAGAATCTGATTTTAATTTTCTTTCATACTTCATATTTCTCTGCTAAACTTCAACATCAGCTCATTCATTATTACTGACTTGCTTATAAATTATTGAAAGTGTTCATAGTTGCTACTTTGCCCAAACATGTAATGATAATAATGGCTTACCACTGAGGCTAGTTTCTGAGTCCCTTAATTCTGAACATGAATTTCATTTGTTATTTCTTGTTTTTCTTTAAAGATTGTCCTCACAAGTCTAAGTAGGATGTTCATTAAATCTATGAATAATCTCAAAAACTGTCCATCTCGTATCAAACTTTTATCAACCAATGGTGGACACAGGTTGTGTACCTGTGGTCCTAGCAATCAAGAAGACTGATGCTTGAGGTTTTTTTTTAAACTTTTTTATTACACAGTAAAGAATACAACAATACATGAATCATACTTTAAAGATTCACAGGTTGAGAGACCATACATTCCATCCAACTAAGGGAAAAAGGATAAACAAGAAACCACAGTTGAAACATAAAGTTCCAAGAGTATGCCAGCAGAAGCATGATGCCTGTGACTCCCAACCCAGTGTCAGTCTACCATTGACTTGAGTTACATGCCTGAATTAAGTACTGCACAACAACTTTAATTTTCACAGTGTTGCAGAATCCTAAATACTAGTTTAAAAAATTACTTCAAATCTACATGGCCACAGTCTCCAATTTTTTTTCTGTTCCTTAAGTTATTTGGACTACATGGACTCACTTTCCTTCTCCGAGTATTTCAGACATAGATATGCTTTGCATAAGTAAACCAGCCTTAAAACGTTTAAATTCCGAAGGCATGCACTGACACATAAAAAAAAAAAAAGTTAAGAAAAAAAATAAAAAAGACAGTGGCCCTGTTACACACAGTCTTAGAGGAAAAGAGAAGAGTAAGAGACAGAGAGAAGAGATAGAGGACACCCTATTCCTATCAGCAACCATCATTCTATTCTATTCAATGAAGATAACTTTTTATAAATGTGCAATATCTATGAATTATACTCTCCCATAGCCTGTATATAAATGACAAGCAAAAAGGAAAATAATAAAAGTTTTTTTTTCTTTTACTTCTTTAGGTTTATGAGGCTGCATTTTTACAAAGAAATGATATGGTTTGCAACTGTATGAGCTTAATTTTTGGTATCATGACCCTTTTGTACCCATTTGGTTTGAGTACACCAGTTTTTGATAGCTACTGGTGCAATATACATGCTGTCAGAGGTAGAGTGAAACTTTTTGCCCCTGAGGAGAGTATAGCAAAACAGGAGGAGAGGAAGAGAAGAAGGAGGAAGAGGAATCAGAAATAGAGCTCAGAGGAATTTTTTTTTCACTCAGGATGCCCTGAACTAAAAAGTAATGAGTTTAGACACTGTTATAAAGAATGACAGTGCTGTTTCCCTTGCATTGCAGCTTCTAAAGATGTGTGGCTATGACATACCTACTCAGGATTCAGGTCCAATTTCAGCAATACAGCTAGAAGTTGTTTCTTTAAAAAAAAGTCCAGTAGAGAAACTTTTCAGTTTTTCTTTTGCCTTATACATTTTGCAAAGTTGTTTGGTGCTCAATGGTATTTGCTAATTTTGATTAATGGATTAATAACAATTTACTTGTTACATAAAAAACAATTATCTCTTAGGAATTGTAAGTGGAAAAGTCTTATTCCCAATGCAACTTAAAAAGTAAAAAATCTAAAATCTTCTGAATGAAGTAAAATATTCAGAAATACTGCAACTAATTTAAAATAAAATAAACCAGTAACCAATATGTTTTGTAAAGATTAACTATTCTAATTTTAAAAATGTCAGGATAGAGCATATTTTCTTTCATTAAACTCACAGGTATAAATTTTCCTAGATGAGCCTTTTTCTTAATGCATATACTTTCCATTTATATAGGCACACCTGTGGTTCTTGCCTTTCAAAAATGAAAATCTGTGTAAAATGATACAGATTATCAATGTATCGTTTAAAAAAATCAATGTGTAGTCTCTGCAAACACTAATTTTATCTCCAACTAAACATTAACTACAACAAATATAAGCTAAACATAAGAAAACAACAAATATACAAACTGACCCAAGAACAGTCAAAATACCGTGAACATTTATCCCTTCAATTATAAAACCTTAATGCAATATATTAGGCACCTTCTATTCCCCTTTTGTTCTTGTAATTAGAATAATGAATCAAAAAACTAATGAACATGAAAAACATTTTTAGATTTATCAGCATAACTAAACTACACATCAATTGTCCAAAACATCTAAAATGTAAATATTTCAAGGTCAGATTATTTAGAAAGGTCTGGTAAACTTTTGCCAGTTACTTTCCATATTTTGGTCTTCATGTAACATTTTTTTTCCTTTTTATGCTCTTTCTGTGTTTCACAAGTAACACCCCCATGCACAAATACCACTACTCTTGAGAAAGCCTGTGTGTCCAAACATTGTACTTACAAGTTCTTCTTCATTTGGGAGTTGTCTTCCCAGAACCAGGACCATCTGTTTTTATGGCTTTTTAAAGCAATCCAACCTGTCATTTAAAATACTAGTAAGAGTTTCTACTGGGAGAAAACATGCACAAATATAACTCTGTGTGTGTCATGATCTTCTCCTTCCTGACTCAAAGGTTAGTGGTGAAAAAACTCTTCCAAGTTCTTGTATATACCCGCTTAGTATATATATAGGCCCAACCTCAAGATATTATCTCTTTAGTAGTTTGATTTCCTTGTAACAAATAGTCTAATGCTGGAGCTTCTTTCTTTTCTCCATAAGAAAATTAAGTCAAAATTAAAATACTATTCAGCTTTCTGTGTAATGATATTTGTTACTAGGGCTTCCAAATCAAGTAAGATATAATGTGATGGAAAGGTGGAAGTATGTGACCCACCAGTTCTTCATCATCTACCTTCAGAAGGTGAAAATTCAGTTCTGCACAGCTAACCTGACTTTCTCCCTAGGTTTTGGCTTCACTGAAAAAATTATAGTAACTATTTCCATACTGAATCCAGTTGTGTGAACAAAGGTCCCTGGAGCAGACTATGAAAATAAAAAGTATTGATATTAATTAATTACACTATGAATAATTGTAATGAATAATATTATTATGGTAGCTACTGTATTTCTGCATTTGTGATAAGATAAATATTAGACAACAAAATTGAGAGTTTTGGGTTGTTTTTTGTTTGTTTTGGGTAGTGGTTTTGAGAATTGAACCCAGCACCTACTATATGCTAGGCAAAAGCTCTAGCAGGAAACTGTACACAGTATTAAATATTTTTATAATACTTTCAAATAATCTTTACACAATCCATAGCTAAGCATCATCAACAGTAGTTCATTTGCTTTAAAATTGTCTAATTACAAACTGTGATGGAGAAATGAGAAAGGAAGAAAGGGAAAAGGAAAAAAAATATGTGTATACACAAGATGATTAGGATAGTTATACAGCTAGCTTCTCTTTGAAAAGAATATTTTGTGCTAATATTGTTTAAACAAGATATCATGCCTATATCCTGTACTCTAAATAACTACTACAAAGACAACAATATGCAATGTATCAACTATTGTAACTGTTCTACTAACCTGTTTTGAAACTTGATTTCATTGTTTGTTTATCTTTTTTGTCTCCAAAATAAAGAAATTGTCTATTTAAAAATCAATATAAATAACATGTGTGAGAAAAATTTATTTTAAATAATATAATTTTTTACATGATTAAAACGAGTTTTGCCTAAACAATAAAAACAGAAAACAGCCTAAACAATAAAAACAGCAATTACTTAGTTTAATTATTTTTGAAATTTGTATAAAATAATTTTGAATGTACACAATAAATACTTAAAAGTACTCCTGAGAAGTAGTAAAGCTTATACTCCAATAATTTACTATTTAGATAGTTAATAAATATAATTATTTATATATTTTCTTTGTTTTGTAATATTTACAGTCATCTAAAGTAAAGTCATTTTTGTTTTTAGAAAATGACTGGATTTCAGTTTCTCTCTGAGGCGACATTGGTATCTACTTATCTCAATATATTTCTTTTTTTTTCTTTTTATTGTTCTTTTATTTATTATGTTTGCAATACATAGTAAATGTATCTATCATGGGGTATTGGTACATACACATATCACATTTTACTTTCCCTTGTCCTCCTGTTCCTGTCATTGTCCGCAATCCCTAAAGGCCCTTCCAAATAATTTGCTGCTAATTAAGATCTTCATCCTATTCCTAGATTTTGATGGAAGAATTGGTCATTGACACCAGGCTGAAGACAATAATGTCCACCTGAAGACTATTTGTTATTATACATAAAGTATTCCCTGGCATGAATTTCATTCTCCTTACAACAATGCCTTCTTTATCATTTTTATATGTCTTTGACCAATATACTTACTATAGCTCATGTCAGGATGATTACCTACTTTTTTTTTAATATTTTATTAATAATAAAAGACAAGGCAGAAGAGAATCCCCCATTCTTGCTACATGGCCTGCTGTAAAGAGATGCTTGGATTGCTGACCAGAGACCTGGCCAAATCTACAAAAGTTGGTTGATGTTCCTTGGTTGCTATCAATCCAGCCAGACTTCCAAAACAGCAGGTTGCTTATGCGGGGGCGGGTAGTGTTTGTCCCTGATTCCAAGCCCGCGCGCCAGTGCCGCTCGGGCCGGGCGGGGGCACCAGGAGGGCCCGTCTTGTTCTCCTCCAGGGTCCTGGGGTCAGGACCCCAGAAGGCAGTCCATATTGAGTCCTGATCGGTGCCTGCACTGCTCGGGCCGGGCGGGGGCCCCGTGAGGGGCCCTTCTCATTCTCTCAATATATTTTAATATCATATATATTTACAGAAACATGAAATGTGTTGTTTTACATTTTGTCAAATTCTTGAAATAATATTCACATAATTTTCATTTAACATGACTTTTATAGGTGAAGCAGATAAAGAATAATAAAGTTATTATTTGGGTAAGATATTACTACATATAACAAACTAACAAAATCATGAATTTTCAAATGTTATGGCATTTTCATGATGCTGTATCAAAATTCCTGTTATGCATCTTCTTTCATGTCACTATGAGAATTTTCTGCAGAAAAATGGTGAAGATTAAAAAGTATGATTTTCAAAGAAGGTATAAATTTGATTACATTCATAATAATTTTACCAAGATTATAGATCTCTCTTTAATTTCATTTTTTCTCGCATATTAAAATTTTCATTTTTAAGCTGGGCATGGTGGTGCACACCTTTAATCCCAGCACTCCAGAGGCTGAGGTAGGAGGAGCATTGTGAGTTCGAGGCCAGCTTGGTCTACAACGCAAGCACAAGGCTGGCCTGAGCTACACAGTGCGACCCTGCCTCAAAAGAACTAGGGCTGGGAGTTTGGCTCAGCGGTGCAAGCGCCTGTCTGGCAGGTGTGAGGTTGTGAGTTTGATCCCTGGTGCCGCAAAAAAAAAAATTCATTTTACAAATGTGTATGACAGTGTGTAAAGTTTGAAATGACCAAAGTATTCATAATTAGCAGTGAACTGAGGCATCTTTTTATGCAGTAAATTATATTTTGATTTTCTACTTTAGTTGTTGTTTCTTTCCTATCCTCAGCCCCTACATTCACTGAGTTGCTATTT
Organism: Dasyprocta punctata; assembly: GCA_004363535.1. NCBI lineage: Eukaryota > Metazoa > Chordata > Mammalia > Rodentia > Dasyproctidae > Dasyprocta > Dasyprocta punctata. Next base: position 12,599 of record RJWM01034085.1, read on the forward strand.
TATTTTTCCATAACTTCCCTTTGCAGCTTGTCCCAAGTAATTCATTGTGATGATCAACCACACTTGCTAAGTGATTGCTGTGATTTTCCATTGTCCATTGTATAATAACAGTCACCATGATTCTCCCTACACTCCCCTCCTCATCCTGGATATTCATCTCCAAACACAAGGCATTCTTACTGCATTCTAAGGCTCAGGATCAATTTCTCAAGGCATTGAGGCAAAGTCTAGGTTTGTGTTTGGGGCTACAGCAGTGATATAGAGCCTCTTACAACTGCAAAGTGTAGGCTCCTCCCTTGGGCCTGCTGAGGATGTGTTCCTAATGGGAAATCTACCATAATTTATTGACCTTTATGAATTTGAGGAAAATATAATCTTTTGCTTTATAAAATACTAGAAATAAAGTGTACACAATACTCATCATTGTTTTTATAAGATAGAACCAGAAATAAGGATTTTCCTGCTTTACTCTTCTCTTCTGGAATATACTGTGCAAAAAATACAATGATAAAAAATTACAACAATAATTTCTACTAATTAGAATATAATTATTAAGGCAATGTGAAAATCAGTATTTGTAGCAAATAAAGCCCTCTTCATATTGCTGATAGGCTGGCTACCTAAGAATAAATTATTTTGTAATTACTTACATTTTGGAGGCAAGAGACCCACTGTTGTCATCAAAACCATACACAAGACTGCTAGGATACTAGTTGTCACCTGCCATGCTATAGATCAGGGGTCTAAAAATAACAGAAAGGAAAACAATGAATGAGTTTCTCAAGTATCACAAGTTGCCATATATAAAATTGAAGGCTATTGTTTCTCATTCTCAGAGTGTAGACTTCCACTTCTAAATCTTCAGCATGTTTATCCTGAAATTAGCTGCATTTAGACATGAGTTCTTTGCTTAGATCTTCCTTGACCTCCCTTATTTTTTAGCTTGAATCATCACCAGCATCTTACAATCTGCTTTACTTAGTGTTTAACAAACTATTAATAATGGACAATCATAAAAATATTACCTGTACCAGTAAATTTAGGGACTAAGTAGTTTAAGAGAAAATCAAATTGTCATGCAAATAAAACATGCCATGAGAACAAAATGTTGATTTCTTGATGCTATTGTGAAAGATGTTGTCTCCCTAATTTCTCTCTGTGTGAGTTTGTTATTTGTGTTCAGGAATGCCATTAATTTTTGAGTGTTGATTTTGTACTACACTACCAAATTTGGTTATTCATTCTGGGAGTATATTGGTGGAGTTTTTGGAGTCTTCTACGTAGAGGATCATGTCATCAGCAAATAATAATAATTTAACTTCTTTTCCTATCTAAAATCCTTTTATTTCTTTTGCTTGCTTGATTGCTCTGGCTAATGTTTTGAGGACTATATTAATCAGGAATCGTGAAAGTGGGCATTCCAGTCATGTTGCTGATTTTAGAGTAAAAGCTTCCAGATTTTGTCCATATTTAGCTGTCGGTTTGTCACAAGTTGACTTTAATCAGATTGAGATAAAGACCTTCTAAATCTCAAGTGAACTAAATGAGTGGCATTAATTTATCCCAAGAAGCAGAGCAATATTTGTAATAGTTTTGCCTAAATACATGAGGCCTGAAAGAGTTTATCTAAAAAGAATAGCGTCACCTTGATGTTTGAAGGAAAAGTAGGAATTAATAACTTCTTGGAGCATGAAGCTACAGATCTTCCACCCAGACATGTATTGTATATAAATCCTAATGGGTTCAAATTTTGTACTTTCAAAAACTTGACGAGACTTGGACTGGAACTCATCAAAGAAGAATTTCTGAATGGAAGGGGAGAAATGAGCTAAAGGAAAGGGAGAAATGAACTAATTTCTAAGAAATAGTTTTCCACTTGTACTTTCCTGGATCATTCTTCCTCACTTGGTATATTTCATTTTCTACCTCTCTCTGGTCATGTATTCAAATGCTAGTGTTCCAATTCTTCCCCAGATCAACTCTTATATGTTCTCTGTATGATAGACGTTTTGTCTCCACTGTAGTCTTTCCTGCTCATGTCTGTCATAGCTGTCTTCTCCACTGGTCTCACCTTCTGCCAAGATCCTTAAATCACAGGTTTTTCTTTTTTCAGTACTAGGGGTGAAACTAAGGCTTCATACTAAGCTCCATCAGCAGTCTTGTATACATACTTATTTATTGTTTTTTATCTTGGGGCAAAGTCTAAGTCACTAAATTACTGAGGCTGATTGATCCTCCTGCCCCAGTCTCCCAAAGTGTTGGGATTACAGGTTTTGCATACCACACCTGGTTTAAATTCAATTTCTTTATGAATGTCTTTCTCTTAACTACCAAGAGACATTCAAATGATATATGTAATCTGATTTTTACTGGAAAAATCATTAATGAGAGGATATTTTTCTAATAACAGGCAAAATTAATAACTGCCTACATACTTTAGATAGAAATTCAGTTAAAGTATTTTTGAACAATATTTAATTTCTGAATGTTACCTCTATTATATCATTAATTACAATGTCTTATATAAATGTTAACGCCAAAGTATCATACATTTTTCTATACTCTCTCTTATATTTTGGGGGAACTGAATTAGACTGAACAGAATTGAAAACTGCCATCAATAGTTATTTTTTTAAAAGCTTGGAAAGGAACAATTTATACAATCTCGATAAAATTGTTTTCTTTTTAAACTAATACAATTCTGGGCCAGTGATTATGTAGATGAAGTAAACATTAACTAAGAGATAATTAATTCCAAGGTAGTGTCCTAAAATAATTTAAACAGGTGATTAAAAAAAGATAGTGCATTGTGGAAAATTTATGATGTTTTTAAGAGTGATAATCTATATCCAGGAGTCAAGACCTTTTATCAAGACATGAGTACTGTCAGGGATATAGCTCAGAGACACAGTGCCTGCCTGGCAGGTGTGAGGTCCTGAATTTGATACTCAGTACCAAAAAAACAAACAAACAAAAACACATGTAGTGCTGTGCTTTTTCTGTTTTCTCTAACAAACCATTTTCTGTGCTACAGATAAAATACTTGATGAATTTCAGTTGTTAATGTCTTATTTGTTCACTTATTGTTATAAGACTCTGGTCCATTGTTGGAGACCACTATGAAGTGGCTTTGAGCAGGATTTAAAATTTACTAGTTGGCTTTCTGTTTATCTGTGAGCCTGTCCAAGGCCTAGGCCCCTTGCCTGGCAATGGGAGCTGATTCATAGTAAGGAACCTCTATGAATCACTGGTCCTGATGGAGATCTATAGTGATCTGTGATGTCAGAGATACCTCAAAGGGCAAGATAAGGTCACCGCCAAAGACGCCTGGCTCAGACTCAAGTAAACAGAGACTGCAGCTGCAGTCCTGTTCCCACCATAAATGTCATCATGGAGATAAGATGGTTCTCCTTAATTGGCACAATTTACTACTTGGAGAAGTCTTTGAAGTGACTCCCAAAGTCCTGCTCATTTCCTGCGCTTTCCTCAGTATCCCCTCTCTTTGTCTGGTTTGATAATAAATACAGGCAATGGAGAGAGGCTCGTTGTCTTAGCCCTCATGATAGCCACAAAGTCAAGAACTCTGCATGGGCTTTGATCCTCCTGGAGCCCTAAAATCATACCACTTGTCTCATTTATTTAAGCCTTTGCCTTGCACATGTTTGGGAGATTGGGGATCTAGGCCAGGTCACTGATAGTCCATCTTGAATATTCTTTGTTTCTCTTGAGATTTGGAAAATTTTAATCCTGTGTGACCAACCCTATATTTGTTTACTGCATTTTCATCTTTCTTCTGAGACATTGCTTTTTCTGAAAAGACTTGGAAAGCTTCAGCTTATTCTCGGTGACCTTTCTCTTGTTCTTTCATGTCTCTGCAGCAAAATGTAAAAGGTTAAGTGCTCGCTGCATTATTAAACCAATAAATAACATACTAGTTCTGACATATAAGCCTTTAGATGTGATATTCCAGGAATGAAATAAGAAAGTAGGTCTAAATACTGAACTTAGCGGTTTTCTTTCCCATGAATTTTTAAGTATTTTTAAATGTATAACAATTTTATATGTAAGATTTTTTCTTTATTCATGACCATCCCCTAAAAGTAAATTTTGAAATTTTAAAAATTGAAGTAAAACTGAAAGTTAAGAATTTTGTCAGAATTTTCTCACTTTGTTTTCTGCAAGTGTTTATCCAACTCCTAAAACCACCAGTGAGTATTTACCTGAGAGTATGGGAGAATTTTGCTGTTCAAATATTTGTGATAGTGACATAACTTTTGATTGGTAAGAAATGAAAATATACATTATATTGAGAATAAATAATAAAATAATCTCAATGATACAGTAAGTTGGAAAATTCATTGAAAACTGGAATATCACATAAATTTTATCACTCTTATAGCATTGTATAATCAAACAAATCCCTGATAAACCAAACTTAAATGTAAACCAAGATACTGAAAGAAGGAAAAGATAGTACAAGTAAATAATTATAACTTTAGCCACATACAGATAAGGAAGAGTGTTAGGCTAAATTATAAACACATCATTTTTATCAATAATAGAATTTCATTACAAATAGGACATAAAAAGACATTTCACTGATAATCAAAGAATTGCCAACAAAATTATTATATATAACTTTCAGCCAAAAAAAGCAGTAAATATTTATATAGCAGATATAATTGCCCAAGTTGGACAATGAACAGGGAAGGAAAGGAGATATATTCACGTGTGTATTTGTTAGTGTATGAATTAAATTATCAAATTTTCTGAAAAGAAATTTGTTAGCAGGTATCAATAGAAAAACAGTTTATTAATCTTTCAAATGAGCAAAACTCTGACAAAATGACAGACTTAAAAAATTTAACAGACCAAAAGACTAATGGGCGAATGAAGCCATAAGAAAATTCCAACACAAAGCAAGCAGAATGTATTGCTGTATTGATACTGCAAGCTATTATTTATAAAATGAAGCTACTCATGTATTTCTAGAAACAGTTTTCTCTTTGAGCTATCATTTAAGTCATTCTGTCTTGAGAATCTTATTCATGTCCAAAAATGACGGGTGTTTTTAATTTCTAAGAAGCCAAGAACTGAGAGTTATACTTACTCACTTTCAGAATCAATATGAATGTTGTATAAGAGTATTTTAGATATGAAACAATGTAAGGTAGTTACACTGAATTAATAAAAATTGTACAACTGATAATTTGTGTAAAATTGTCCTGGCAAGATTTTAGGTTTAAAAAGCACTAAAAATAACATCTTTTGAATTTGAGTCTATGTGAAAAAACAAAGGAAGTTCTCTTACAGTTCCTTCTACGTAGCTCACCTAGCCTACTGACCAACCATGAGAGGAAATGTGACCTCAACGTTTCACAAACTTGATACCTAGAAAATGTTTCATTAATTATCAATCTTTCCTTTTAAAATGAATGAGAAAAATGTGAAATATAAAGGTTGTTAAATAAGAACACACTTTTCAGGCCCTGGGTCCCAAAGGAAAAGAAAATGAATCAAGTTATATTGTGGCATTTAGAAGTTACTTGGAACAGGAGTCCCACAGAATACATAAAGTAGTGTGAAGATTTGTCAGAATACAAATGAAACAAGTTATCTTAACATAAATTTCCAAGTTTGACTCTGCATCTTATGACTCAGAATCATAGTATGATCATTCTCCTCAACAATTTATGAGTTTCACTAGACTTCAATTTCCCCCTTTGCAGGCTTCCTATGTCTCTTTAATGATCCTCTTATTTCATCAGTGATGACCCATGGGCTTCTTGTCCATCAGTGCCCGTGTGCAGGATCCTCCATGTTCGGTAGTTGATACCCTTGCTCCCTATCCCCAAATACCTTCTGCTCCGCTCTGCCTCTGCTGACAGGCTCATGGGAGTAGTCCTTGTCCTCGGATTTAAATTTTTCGTCTCAAAAATGTCTTGTGGATGTCTGTATGTTGTTTTGATATATATTAGCATAATATTGTGTAATATCATTTTATACAATAATATGCTGTTCTTTGCCATAATCTTTAAAATGTCAAATCTGAGCAGACATGATGGCACATGCCTGTAAACTCAGCACTAGGGAGGCTGAGGTAGGAGGATCACTGTGAGTTCGTGGTCAGTGTGGACTACATAGTGAGTTTAAGGCTAGCCTAAACTATGTAGTAAGACTCTGTCTCAAAAAAAAAATGTCAAATCTGAAAGATGACCTGTTAAACATCCTTCACCTACATGCAGAACATTCTAGCTTGCTCCTATCCCTGCCTGTCCTGGTTGATTCTACAATGTCATTTTAACACTCTTCTGCTAACACACTGAACGCTCCTGAACCTCTTTGGCCTCACTTGTTTGGCAAAATTATATGATCCTATATGAAATTTTCTGTTTCTCTCAGCCCATGAGAAGTTCAAGTGGTGGCAGAGTAGAACAGATGTGTTGTGATAGAAATTCACAGCTGCCAACAAGAAATTGATGCAAGTAGGAATTCTGTGACATTTCTCTGGGCCTTACTCATTTATGTACTGTGAAATTAATCTTATCACACGTTTGACTGCTCCACATCCCCTCTGAGTCTCAAAAAATGACCAGTGTCACAGAGAAACAAGAGTTACCAAGTTTTCAGACTAAAATTCTCTTAGCGGTCTCTTGATATACGTGCTTTCTATCTTACTCTGCCCTGCTTTAAATCTGTTTCCTACTTACTATTTCATAATGCCATTTTCATCTCTATTTGGATCCATTCACTTCTGCCACTCAAGAATCACACACTATTTATCATTGTTAGCTCCTTTTGACTACTCCTTTTCCTTAGTGTTATCTTAGCATCAATTTAAAATTGTACTGTATACTGTTTTTATCCTCATGTAAATTCCAAATTACAACATACCCACCATCTTCACTCTCAACCACTCCTGAATAGGAAATAATTTCCAAAGGTCCATCTGCATCTCATTTCACACTCACTGCTTGCTCCATTACAATCTGCATTCTTCCCCATTGAGTGATTAAGTTTCACTCAATAAACTCTCTCTGCTTTATTTGAGTTCCCAATGTCATTCAGCACCATTCATAATTCTTTTATTAAGTACTTCTGTCTTTATTGTATATTTGAGTATTTTCATCCTCTATAAATATTTTAATTAAACCTAATGAACACAAATTGTAAATATGAATGTACCGAAAATATTTCTCCATTAGTTTTCAGCTCATGTAATTTCTTTTTTTTTTTTATTTTATTTAAGCGAAGAAAAACAAAACAAACAAAAACTACAACAACAACAACAAAAAAACGACATATATAGTAAAAACAACAAGCAAAAGAGACAAGCAAACAACTAGCATAAATACACAACATTGCAGTTTTACAAAACCAGAAGATAGAAGCTTGACAATGGTTGCAATTTGCGCATCGTTATCTTTA
>RJWM01034086.1:0-20006 GCA_004363535.1 Dasyprocta punctata
AGCTCGGCCCAACAGCTATGCCTGCGGGGCGGGCCCGGGCAGGTCCTAGGCCTACAGTGCCGGGAGCAACCCTGCTGGGCAGCGCGGTCTGCACAGGAGCTGTGGGATGTCACAGGCTCCAGCCGAGCGGCGTGGCTGAAGAATGGAGCTGCCGTGCGCTCTGCACTCTGGTGGGGGGGCGGGGGCCCAAGCTCTCCAGGTCCCTGCAGCTATGATGTTCAATTCTCCGGTGAGCAGCTCTGGGTTCCTGGGCTGATTTGGGCTGGGCTGCGTACCTCTATGTCCTGCGCGGCTGGCCGGCGTTTCCCTGAGGTTCGCGGCGTGCAGGATCGCGGGACCAATTGGCTGGGTCCCGTGCACAGCAAGGAAGGACAGCCTCCCGGGGTGTGCAGGTGGAGTCTCCTCCTTTACTGGGTGGGGGCGAAGGCCTCCCGGTCCCAGGGAGCTGTGCTGGGCACCGCGCGGGACGCGGACCCGACCCTGGTTCTGTCCGCAAGCTCGGCCCAACAGCTATGCCTCTTGAATTTTTCATTTAATATTTTCAGGCTAAGGTTGACTGTGGGTAACTGAAACTACACGAAGGCCAATTGCAGAGAGGGACGGTGGCTACTGTAATGGGAAGAAGCAGTATTTCCTCTGGCCCGTCATGATAGTCTTTCCTTCCCCCTTGCTGTCCATGAAGATGTCCTGATTGGGGAGCAGGAGGCTGGGGATCAAACTCTGGGCTTCCCCCAACCTAAGCAGAAGCTCTTTCACTGAGTTACACCCAGTTCATGACTTCAAGAATATCCAAGCTTTCCGCCATTACCCTTTTTCATAATGACCACCTTTCCAGTACTTTATCCTTCTGTCCCAAAGGTGATCTTTTTCTAGCCCTCTGCTCCGCAGGTGGGAGGAGGTTGAGGGCGCAGGTCTACATGGGCGATGTCCATGACCTGTTTGAACCTCTCTGTTTTTATTCCAAAACACATCTTCCTTAACATTGTATTCTTATGTTAAGGAAGAATCTTTTCAGATGTCACCAAAATGCTATTTAGAAACTTTTTTTCTCTTCTGTTCCCTAATTATCTCCCCTCATGTCAGTTATTCGTCTTATCTTTCCATGATGAAGAATACTTCCCACTGTGAGAGCTGTTTCCTTAACTTTGCTTTTCTATGTGCTATTGTGAAGTACACTTTATACAGTCCCTAAGTAAGTATAGTGAAGCAAAACATTCATTTCATTAAGATTGCACCAGGCAATTGTCTTGTGTGTAAAGTGACTCTGATTAAGTAGAGGAGGAACAAAGATAGTGAGAAACCAGTAAGGATAAATTTAAAAAATCTAAGGTCATGCTAACATGGGACAGTTGTGCAGTAGGTATGCAGAGCAGAAAACATGGACCAAAGGTTCACTGCCACATGACCTCAAAGCCAACTACTAGGAACAAGAAAAACAAATAGAAAAGAGCTTTCTCCAAGATACAGTGGTAGAACCAAATAATGCCCTTTGCCTTTCTTTCTGTCAGTCATTGCCCTGTCTTTGTAGCCACAAAAGCTAATAACAGCAAGAACAAAGACAGCAGTGTGAGACAGCACAGTAGTTTTATGTGGTACTGCATTTTATTGCATATAAGATACTATGAATTATAAATGCACCATTATTTTGTGCCACTTGCAAAGAAAAATGCTAAGTAAGCAATAATATGCTATTGATCAAAACTAAGCCTCAGAGTTCAGTAATGTTAAATGTTAATATACATGTTTAGAAGTAGTAAAAGTTTTGGCATCTGCTTTTGTCCTGATGGTGGAGAGAATATTTTTAATATACAGCAAAAAGGTTTTAATTTTGAAAAGTGTTAAGACATAGTGCTGGAAGGTACGTGAATATTGGTACTGGTTGAACTGACAACCTCCCTGTTATTTCAATTATAAGATGTATGACCTCTACTAAGTTAACTTCTCTGTAAAGTGAGGATAGTGATTCTTAGCTCACAGATTTGCTGGGGGCGTTCAAGGATATAAATATGTTGAAAGTTTAGGACTTAGTAGGTATTCAATACATTTCACTTCATTCCTGCTAATACTACTACTATGCAAATTATCTCTTTCTGAAGAATAAGGTAAATAGTGGTGAGTATGATACTGACATCAGACGGTTGTTCTGAATCAATTGTGATAATATGTGTGTATACATCTGCTCATACATGCAGATACCCATATATAGATGTGCATGTATTTGCTTTTTAAGAAAAGCAGGATTTTTCATTTTTTTGGAGATTGGGTCTCACTGTGCAGTTCAGGGTGGCCTCGAACTTGCTGTAATCCTCTTGCCTCAGCCTCCCAGGTGCTGGGGTTATAGGCATGCATCACCACACCTAGAACAGATTTTTATATAAGTAAAGGAGTAAAAACAGATTTTTATATAAATAAAGGTGATGCTATACCACTGCAGGTTATTTCTCAGGAAACTTGTCACTCTGTCAAGGGAAAAAATGATGTTATCCACTTTATTTTAATATTCTGGTACCCTAGTTATTATGGATCAAAAATTAGAGCAAGAAAGCAAACAGAGAGAGAGGAGAATAATGATTGGATGAAAAGGGATAGAAAACTTGAAATGCTAAAAAATTTTACTCAAATTGTTATTCACTAATGGTATCATTCAAGGTAATTAGGATAAATTATCCATGAAGATGAACTTGCATTCAGGCAGGTTAGTGCTCAGTAAACTTGATTAAGAGTGGTGTTTGTCAAATCTGGAGATCACTGGAATCACTGCAGAAAATCTTTAAAAAATGTGTTTGTGATTTCTTCCCAGACTTACTGAATCAGAATCTGTGGTGATGGTAGCCAACAATCTTTGTTTTGTTTTGTTTTGTTTTAAATAAAACTCTCAACTGATTCTGTTGATCAGTCTTACTTGGAAATCACAGATGAGCAGGGTTTCAGCCTCCAACATAATAAAATAGTCTTTACTTTCTTTATAAAAAATGAATATCATTTTTTAATGCTGCTGGCTATTTTATGTTTCAATTTTGGATGATTTGGGAGAGCAGAATCAAACATCATTAATGGCATTGATGTAGATAAAGACTGCATTTACCCATTGCAGTCAGGTGTGGCCATGTGACTCAGTTCTGGCCAACAAGATGAGAGCAGAAGTAGGGTATGCAAATTGAGATCTCTTTCAATGTGTAGTTTCTTTTTTTTTTTTTAATCTTTTTAAAAAATTTTATTTTAAAGGTAGTAAAACCCAACAAAACAAAACAGAAACAAGTCAATCAAAACAAAGCAGTAGAATTGGTACAGAACTTCAAAGCAGGATACTAGGAAAACAATAGCTACTATAGTATATCTTGTTATCTTCACAATAGTTGTCCATTCCAGCAGGTATAGCAAAATCAAATCAAAAACAAAACAATAAAACCAATCAAAACAGAATATTGAATAAAACAACAATTAATCAGAATAAAGCAAAACAGTGAGAACAATACTGGGCTTCAAAGACAAGACAGAAGGAAATCCCCCATATTTGCTACATGGCATACTTTCATCGTCCCAAGAGATGCTCAGGCTGCTGGCCCCAGGCCTGCAAAATCAACCAAAAAATACAAGCATTTAGTTGCTTTATGTACCTTAGTTGCTATCAAATTAGCCAGTCCTCTGAACCAGCAGGTTGCTTATGGGGGATGGGGGTGGGTGTTGATTCTCAGCCCCCATGCCGGTAGGCTCACGGGAGGTGCTGACTTTTCTCTTCCTGAAACCCATTGCACCACTTACCAGGAAGGCTGGCTAGTTATCTTCTGGTTGGATCCTCCCAGACCCAGCATGGCGGGTTCTTGGGAGGTGCTGATTTTTCTCTTCCTGGAATCTGCACTGCTTGCACTGCTTACCAGGAAGTCTGGCTAGTTGTCGTCTGGTTTGATCCTCCTCAGTGCGTAGTTTCTGATGATTTTTGTTCCATGGGCCATGTTATGGTTTGTAGCTAGATGTCCCCACAAAGGCTCATGCAGTCATAGGTTGGGCTTTTCAGAAGTGGCTAGATCTATGGTGTGTGAAGTTGGGGTTAAGTGTGTGATGCTGGGATTATGAGTGCCCCACCCTGGGTGTGGGTGGCACTGCCCAAAGGGTGAGTAACATGAATGAAATATAAAAGCAGGCTTGGTTGCTGCTGCTGCTTCATTGCTTTGCTGCTTTCTGGCTGCCTTGTTTCTCCCCTACTATGCCCCTCCATTGTGCTACCTTTCCTTGGACCCAGACAACTGTGGACTGAAATCTCCACTAACTATACACTGAAATAAACTGCTCCTCCTTCAACTTTGGGTATTGGGTATTTTGTCTCAGTAATGAAAAAAATTAACTAGGACAGGCTCCTTTGGCAACCTGGAGAAACTAAACAGGGGTTTTATTCTTAAAATAACATTTTTATGTGTATAAAGTAAAAACTTAGAATTATAATGGAGACCAATTATATGACATTTGTATCAACATTCTAAAGGAGTAAATTTGTGATTTAACAATGCTAGTGTTTCTCTTCCTGGAGTCTGTGCCAGTTGCCCACCACTCACCAGGAAGGCAGGCTAGCTGTCTTCTGGTTGGAGCCTCCCTGCTCAACCTGGCAGGTTCTCAGGAGGCACATCTTTCTCTTCCTGGGGTCCGCACCGATTGCGCGCCACTCACCAGGAAGGCAGGCTAGTTGTCTTCCGGTTTGAACCTCCCTGACCCAACATGGTGGGTTCTCGGGAGGCATATCTTTCTCTTGAAATGCTATTTCTTTTATTGGGTTCCCCAGTATCTAATTTGTTCTTCCATCCATCCATCAGTAAACATTTTTTGAGCATTTACTAAGGCAGACCCTGCTGGTGTATCTAATAAATGTTAACAACTCACAAACTTGCCAGATGTTGAATCATGTATCAGCTATGACCTGTAAGGATAAGCACATGACATCTGAATCTAACCACATTTGCTTTCCCACTTAGAACAAGGCAGACATTAGGATTAATAACTACCTTAAAGGGTTATTGAGGAACTAGAGGATTTTTCCCACTGTTTCAAATTTGTCTTTTGATTGCTTAATCTTTCCTGAGATTATCTGTTTACCGCTAAATGCGATGGGTTTGTCTGTTAGTGAGTGAAAAACTAGTAACCATGACCAAGAGATAAAAGACTAAAGAAAGGTTTATTCCTTGCAGCAAATAAGGTACACAGTGGAGATAATTGTCAGAGCCATACTGCTCCAAGTAAAGAAAACAAGGGCTTTTTATTGGGGAAACTCATCCAGACTTGAATAGGGAAGGCTTATCATGGCATGGAGAGGCCAGTGCCTTCCTGAGATATTTAATTGGTAGCTGTGCTTCACGTGTTCAAAAATGGCAAGCTGGGATGCCTCCTGGGGGAAAATATAGTGTTACAGTGAGCAAAATTTATTCAGGGCCACGTGAAAAGACTAAGCTAGAGTGACTCAGTGATTTTGGCTGGTTCCTTGTAAGTCTCTCTGGATGGTCATGTCTGAAACAAACAACTTAGAAGGAATCCTACAGTAAAGGGGCAGCCTTCCCCACCCTGGGAAGCATAGGCAATTACCCCAAAAAGCACATGTTTAGCCGATAAAATGATCCCCTCAGTTAGTAAATTACTAGCCTATGTTCAATCTGCCCAGGAAAAGAACACACAGTCATTCTTAGAGAACTTCCCAGAATACAAAGCTTTCTGTGACTCTCATGGTTCAAAATGACTATCTTGTTACCATGGGTGATGGGGTCCCAGGATGGGTTTCCAAGTTCTTGTATACAATGAACAAAGAAGTGGACTTGACACACGATGGTAAGGGAAAAGCAAACATGGTTCATGAAATTTAAAGAGCAAAAGGATGTTTAGAGTGAGTGAGCAGGTTTGTACCAATGAAAACGAAAATGGCACAAGCACTAGATATTTTGGACTTAGGAATTTGAGATGTTGCACAGGGTGATGGGTGCTTCCCACGGGGTCTTTCAGAGCATGATTAACAAGGATGCTTAGTCACATCTGCTACATCTATCGCACGTATCCTTTTCCATAATTCACTCATTAGGCTGATGAGATGCAGTCCATATGTATGAATCTTTAATGAGTTCCAGGTGAAGAAAAATCACTGTAGGTCATGCCAGCAGGTCTGACATGCAGGCATCCTAGTTTGGGATTTTAGAATTTTCCAGGGCCCTTTGTTATTCTCTTCTCTGCCTCCAAGTACTGGCTTTGGGACAAGGTCAGAGAGGTTGGGCTCGGAGTATTGCCCAGATTCAGGGGAGGGTTGGGGAGGGGCCCCATGACCCCAGTTGTGCTATCTATATTAATCTACACAGTTCAAAATCATTGGGAAATCTGTTGCATCCTATGTTTTTATTTATTTATGTCAGACTTAGGCTGATCTTGTTCAAACTGTGCGACTCTTGATATATGTAATGGGACGCTTAACTTGAAGTGGGGAAAGCAGGTTGAAATCAGCTTTTTAATTAGTTGGTGGGGAAAATAAGTCTTTTCTAAAATGAAAAAATGAACAACAGAACACCAACAACAACAATAAAAATTTTAAAGAAAATCATTCCAAGAAGAATCAACAGAATATCTATGGACACAGTTGCTTTACCTTCAAGCTACATGGTCATTGTGAAGACTGAAAGAAACCCATGAGACAGGTTGCAGTAAATTCTGCTGTTCTGTGCAAAATTTAGGTGCTATCACTGTCTGTTGATAATCTAGGAAGTTACTTGCTCCAAAAGAAGTTATATGAGCTACGTGTAGTGGTAACACATGTAATCCCAGTACTCTGGGAGGTTGAGGCCAGAGAATCACAGGTTTGATCCCAGCCAGGGAAACTTAGTGACTTAGCAAGACTCTGACTCAAAGTAAAAAATAAAAATGAAGGCTGGGAAGGTCAGTGCAAAAGGTCTGAGATTCAGTCCAGTACCAAAAATAAGTAAATAAATAAATAAATAAGAAAAGAAAAAAGAAAAAAATGTTGCACATATTTCCCTTCCAGTTTTTATATAACTATGTTTCACTTTTGGCCTGTTTGATCTTTTGCTTATTCATGCAAGAGTGAAAACCATTCATTAGCAAGGACTTTGAGTCCTTTCTCAATCCTGCCAACTACACAGTATTTTTTTGGTGGTTCCTGGAAGCCAAAGTATTTCAGGGTTTCCTGTTTACTGGACTTTGTTGTTAGTTACCCACATCCCCGGAGATAAAGTAGCAAAGTGGGAAATTATTTTATATCAGAATGACATGAATGCAAGTGGAAAAGAAATAAGCAGATTAAATTAGAATTGCATGACTGCTTCTGAACCTAATACCACCATATATTACTCCTGACATGTTTATAAAGCTATCTCCATATCTTAATGAATGGAAAGTAGCAAATATGTTTATTCACCATTCTGTGTCTTCTTCTGTATTTCTCCACTTTCCAAATAAGTGATTCAAACACAGGAGTGGCAGAATTGGTGGGGGCTGGGGTAAGTGTATGGGGGCATATCCATTATCTTTATAACAATAATGGAAAATAGATAAGATTATTCACTTTTCAATGCTGACATATAATAAACACACAATGTTAACATAATTGGTGTGGGTTAATTATTTGCATACATATTTGACAACTCTTCGAGAGAGTTCTTCATCTGCTTTAAGCTCTCACAGGAGTCCTGTGAGACAGGCTAGCAGTTAGCATCTTTATATAGACTAGGCTTAAGCTGGATTCAGTTTTTTGCCTAGCACCTAGCTTATTTTTAGAATGCAATACAAAGAGAGTAAAAATAAAATACTGAAAAGCAATACAATCACACCTATTAGAATACATTTCTCAGATTGAGTGGGGTCTCACTGGAGGTTTTTTTTTTGGTGACTAAAGTATGTCTTTTCCTGGCAATGAGAGAATCAAATCATTCCAATTTTTGCTTTAGAAAACTATGCTAGCTTTCAAGAGAATAAATAAGCCATGAGGAAACCAGAAAATAATTAGCATAGCTGGATCTTGTACTGACTGTGATTCACTTCCCCTGGCAAACTGAGTTTGTTCTTCCCACTATGTCTCCAGACCCTTGGGCATCTCTGACTGTGGACCGCAGTCCCCAGAGAGAATTGCCACTTCTCTGGTTTCAAACCAAGATGGAACTCATTATGGGTTGAGTCAACATCAGAAGAAGTCAAGGAGTCAGTGCAGAAAAATCACTGTTTGAGACCCATACAGGGTTCATGCTAGCTATTGCAGTGTATGTTCCCATATTGTGGCCTTCAGTGTTACAGAAAGGTACATATACCTACTGTGTTGGTTAACTTTAATTACCAACTGGATTGGCTTGACAGTTGCTGTGGGGATTAGTAAAGCACACTTCTGGGTATGTCTGGGTTTGTCTGGGTGGACACCTTTCCTCTACTCTGCTTCCATGAACTATTCAACTTTGCTTTGCCAGGCCCTTCTGCCATGATGTTCTTCTTTGGTACCAATGAACCATGGACTGAATCCTCTGAGACAATAAACTGAGTAAACCTTGTGGGTATCAGGTGATTTATCTCAGCAATGGGAAAGCTAACCAATATACTTACTCAATGGAAGGGCCCCTGAATTTCCCAGAAAATTTATACATACTCACTTAGCTCACAAAAGATTACATGGAAAATCCAAGGTACTAACACGTTTGGCTCACAGTGAAAAATATAACTGCCCAAAAGATTCTTGGTTGGTGAGTCAGTACAAGAAACTAAATCCACGGGTTTCTTGTTGAGTGTGAAAGCAGGGCAGAGGAGTTAGCACAGTGGGCGATCACACTCAGGTTAGATCATGTTAAGAGCAGGCCTCTCGTCATGCCACCACATGGGGTCAGGCAGATTCTTGAGCCAGAGAATTTACTCCTTGGAAATTTCTTGTCCTGGAGGTGATTTGTTCTTGCCGGACGTTGTTGAATAAGCACTGGAAATATTTCTTCTATCCCCCTTTGCCCACTGCAGCACACTGCACTGAGCAGCTTCTAAGAGAAAGACGCTTAAGCAAAAAGCACCCCTAATCAAATTTTGCATTCACATTTGCAAGTGGTCATCTTCCTGAAATAAGATGCCAAGTGGTTTTCCTTTATTCACTGTGAAGGAATAGAGGAGATAGGTTAAGGGGGAAAAGCGTAGAGGAGAAGGTAGGAGAGGAGGCTCTATATTTCGCATAAACACTTTAAATATCATTTAATAGCTTATATAATTAGATAAAAGCTGTTTTACAAAGAAAATACTACAGGGAGGTTTGAACCAAACTGATGCTCATAACTCAGTGCACTTAAATGAATCATTTCTAGTGAGATTTAGTGCTTGATTTACCACAAATGACAGTTCAGAACTTGCCATGAAAAGTAACTGAAACCCAGAGTCTCAACATCCTGCTGAAAGTCACACAGCTGGCTAGGGGCAGGGGCAAAATCCATGCTTTTAAAACTCTCAGTCCTGAGCATTTTGCACCATTAAGTACAGGTTCCTTGTCTCCCATCATCTAGTGGATATGCATCAAATAAGGGGAGGGAATTTTGGCTTGGGGAAGGAGATGCTTGCTGAGAATGAGACATCGGTAGGGAGAGTGAGCCTCAGAGGGTCAACGTCACTGAATAACAGTGGCACAGGCTGGTAACGGTCTTATCTGTTAAGCATATTTCTAAAATTGCCACCACACATTGCACTCTAACTCCTTATCACGGCATTCTTTAATATCACTTTATTCATCCATAAATTTATTATTATTGATTGAGCATCTGTTTCCAGAATTTGGGGGCCGGCCTTGGCTGGGCGATGATCTGCACTGGGTTGGTGTATTGGTGCTCGTGTCCTCTCCGAGAAGGTTTGCACTGAGGTCCACAGAGTGAGACTCAGAGTCAGTAGGATTTGTTTTTAGCAAGCATATTTATCGAGGCATGAGCACAATATGTTCTAAACAAGGCTAACTTTTATTAGCAAGAAGAGTATGCTTGGGAGAGTCCGCAGTGGGCAGAGCCAGAGGTGGCCACTGCCAGTAATGAAAGTACACCCTCAAAAAGGTGGGAAAATCCTTGAAACTGCGGGCGAGGGCTGGGATTGCTTCATTTTTTGTTTTTCTAGCATTTGGCGTGTGGTCGGAGTGGCTACTAATGGGGCTTCCTTCTCACTAATGGGTGAGCCTAGCTGGGTGTGGTGGTGCACACCTTTAATCCCAGCACTCAGGAGGCTGAGGCTAGGAGATTGTTGTGAGTTCAAGACCATCCTGGGTTACAAAGTGAGTTCAAGCCCAGCCTGAACTGCATAGTGAGACTCTGTCTAAAAGACAGGGCCGGGGATTTAGCTCAGTGGCATAAGCACCTGCCTGTTAGGTGAGAGGTTGTGAGATTGATCCCCAGTACCAAAAAAAAAAAAAAAATACTAGTGGGTGAGCCCCCATCCTCATGTCAGGGTCGGAGTTTTTGAATGTATATGGTCTTAGGTGTTAAAACTACCATGTGAATGCATGTAAATGGGACCTAATCGGGTTAGGCAAGATTATCATGGCTTAGTACGGGGCCTTTGTTCTCCTCCATGTGACAGTGCTGGCTCCAGAGGGTGAGGACTGTACAGGTGTGGGACGATGAGAAGCTGGATGTGCCCTTCTCAGGAGGCCAGGAGACCACACACTCAGGAAACTTAGACCACTGACCGTCTGCAGGCTTTATTCCCTGGACTCAACTGCCGGTCCCCCATTTCCAGCTCACATCTAGCTACCGACCCACTGTATCCCGTCTAGGTGCCGCTTGTGAGAGACGAAGGCAGGCTAGCGGACATGTCAGTTTTGGAGGACCTTGCGGTATGTGAGGAATAGTGATTCTCGATGCTGGTTGCGGTTTGGAGTTGCGCAGAAGGCATTTGTAAACTGTCCGATTGCTCAAGCTGCACTTCCGCAGGTACGGCTGAGGTTACAAATCGCTGGTACGGGGAGGCAGACACACGAGCAGATGCGTGGGTGTGGGGCTACTTGACAGAGGAGACAAAAAGGTTGTGAGAAGAACAAGGCAGCCCTCGGACCAGTTCGAAGCTGAGGAGGAGTCCAGGAAGCCTTGAGAGTGAGAGGAATTCTTGTGTGAGCTGTGAAGGGTGAGTATAGAACTGAATTAGGCAAAGGATACAAGAGAAGTGTTCCAGGCAGACCGAAGTGCCCGGATGTTCACACACCTCGCCCCCCATGCCCATTCATGGCTATAACCCTAACGCTTGACCCCCATTCCGCTGCACTTCTGGCTTCCTGAGCCCGGTGCTGCAGCTTCGCCAGCGTTCTTGCTATTCCTGACCTCACCGTGCCTCTCCTTGTAACTGTCAGTTTACTAACGGTTTCTGTTTCGCTGCTATGCCCCTCCTCTGCTACGCTATCGAAAATATATTCATGCTCCAAGTCCCAGCTCTAGTCCTTCACCTTAAGGCAAGGTTCAGAAAACTATGGTCTGTGAGCCAAGTCTGGCTCACCGCATTTTCTAAATAAAATTGTATTGGAACACAGCCACGCTGACTCATTTAAGCATTGCCTATTGTTTACACAGCGGAGTCGAGTGGTTGTTTCTGGGTAACGCAGTCCCTAAAACTGTGTGTTCTTGCACTACTAGCTGTGTAACCCTTTTGTGATTCAAATGCTTTACCAGTAATGTGACCATAACTGTGAAGGTTGCAGCATGTTTTTATAATGTATTTGGTGGATGCTGGAACGTGTCACCCTGACACTTCCTCAGAATCAGGATTTATTGCTCCTGTAATCAGAAAATAGTGTTCCCTGGCTGCACATTCTCGTAGCAATGTGGTTGTAACAAGCTCTGCTCCTTCAGAGGTACTCAGAGAAGGAAAGAGAGATGGTTGTGGAGCAACAAAACAGAACAGAATGAAACCAATCAAAGCAGAACATTGAATAAAACAAAACAATAAAATGGAACAAAGCAAAACAGTAAGAACAATGCTGGATTTCAAAAACAAGAGAGAAGCAAATCCCCCAGAGTTTCTATAATGCATATTGTTATCCTCTAAATAGGTGTTCAGACTGCCCAGCTTTAGGCCTGCAAACTCAATCAAACAACACAAGTATTCAGTTGTTTGTGTACCTCAGTTGCTGTCAACTCAGCTTGTGTTCCTCCGAATCAGTAGGTTGCTTACCAGGGGATGGGGGTGGGGAGTGGGAGGGTGGTCCTTGTCTCCCAGCCTGCACGCCAGTTGGCTCACAGGAAGGGCAAATTGGCTTCTTGTTTCTTCTCCTGGGCCCTGCATGGCCATTGCTGGCCCACAGGAAGGGTGAATTGGCTTCTTGTTTCCCAAATGGGCATTTAAACCAAGAAATATTCACTCATGACTATATACCCATTCAACAGACGTTCTTACTCTATGTTGAATAATAATCAAAGCATAAGAAGAAGCATAAAGGACTTTAGTCAGAGCTCACAATTTATTTAACATCACAGAATTCATGTGGGTGAAAAATATTATGAATTTAAGGAGTGTGGGAAACTTTTTAGTTGTGGGTCACATCTGAAAATCTCTATAGTGAAAAACCCTTTGAATGTAAAGATGGTGGAAAGGCCTTCAGTTGTAACTCAGACCTTTCTCAACATCGAAGAATTCATTCTGGTAAGAAACCTCATGAATGTAAAGAATGTGAAAAAGCCGACCTGAACCATACAGCAAGACCATGTCTCAAAACAGAATAAAACAAAGCAAAGCAAATCAGCACCCCACCACCTCCCACTGCCACCCAACACCACCAACAAAAAAAAAGTTGCAGGAATGGATGAGAACAGTTTTTCTATTTTGTTGCAAAACAGAAGAAAACATAGGGTGTACGTTCTTTGTCCAGAATGGGGAAACAGTAACAGTAAGACAGCCATCAACTACCTGAGTATTAATTTAATAGCGCCTCTTAAATGGGTCAAAGAAAGAAGTCTGTATTATACATATTCAAATGTGAATGAAACTGAGAACAGAATTAAAAATCATCTAAGTGGCAATAAAAACTAATATTGGTAGCATGTGTGGTGGAACATTTCTGTTATTTCATCACCCTGGGAGGCTGAAGCAGGAAGATCAGGAGTTTGAGTCCAGACTGGGTAATTTAGTGAGACTCTGTCTAAAGATAAAATGTAAAAAAAGGTCTGGGGATATAGCTCAGTGTGAGGGCTCTGTGTTCAGTCTGTAGCACAGAAAAAACAAAATAAAACAAAAGCTATATTAGAGGTTTTATAATCCAATACTCCTGCACATATTAAGATGCTATAAAAAGTATCAATTAAGACAATATAGAATCCAAGAAGCTAAATCAAGCAAACATGAATTAGGAGAAAGGTATTACTGGTAGTAAAAAGCAGGAATAAATAAAAGGAAAAATTGCCTAAAGCAGAAAATTTAATTGTTCGATGGAAAACAGAAAAAGAGAGACAAGTTTTAATGATTCTGGTGGTGAAAGAAGGTTGAAAAATTGAAATGACTGTATATTTAAACCTTAAACTGTTGATCTTTTTGATGAAAATGCTGTGGAATCAGTGCTGTAGGTTGCATAACTTTGTCACTATACTAAAAGTCACTGAGCATTTTAAAATGGTGAAAAAATAGTGTTTAGCTGTCAGCTTTCTGCTGTTGCAGAAGAAAACTTCACCTGAGCTCATGGTTCTTTCCTGGGGTAGTCCTATCTAATGACCCAATATTCTGGGGTAGATGGAGACCTGAATTCCCAGCCCCCACCTTGAAGCTTCTCTAACCTCACCTCCTGGGCTCTGCATAGGTCAGGCACCCAGCTTTTTCCTGTGCTCTTTGCTGCCTTCTTCCCCACCTTTTGCAGGAGTAGACCCCGTGACTGCTCCCTAATAAATGACTTGGACTCTAAACTCCTTCTCTAGGTCTGCATATCCTGTTCCCTGCCTGGGACTGTAGGTATCAGGACTGGTCCATGAGTGCAGACACATCTAAAGGATCTTGGAGCTGACCACCATCTGTTGGGTACCAGTGAGAATGGTTAATGGTGGGCAGAGCAACGCTAGCATTGTTAGCACTTTCAGCAGTGGTCACCTGGATGTCCAGCCATGGAAGGAAATGTACTAGCTACTACTGTAGCACATTGAGCATTTGAGAAATCAACAAGGAATAGTAATCGCAAGAAGACTGACTGAGTGTTGCTAAATCCCATAGACACACTGGTAGCAAAATGCAGCAATCAAATGCTAAATATGACGGGAAGAGAGATTCCCTGGAAATATACCAAAATGTTCTCATCACTTAAATAGAGAGGAAAGTGGGCTTGAATATGAGGATCAAGGCTAAAGTGTGACTGTATCTGAAGTAGGTCTGCTATGCCAAGGGTGGGAGATCTGGCCACGTAGGAGATGGGCACATTTCTGTTGATCCTGTCTCCCCAAAATCCTGAATCTTCAGATTACCGTGAGTGGTCTGAAACTGCACAAATGGCTCACTCCTCATCTCTGTTAAGAGGTAGAAGCACACACACACACACACACACACACACACACATTAATACAGAGGTCTCTCCTCTACAAAGCATACATTCTTTTTAGATTCTTCCTCATTGCTCCTCCCAACCAACAGATCAATAAATCAGAGTTAAGTCACAAAATAATTCTGTCAAGGTTATATTGGAGTTGGTAAAGGAGGAAAAGAACTATACTCCCCATGTTGGGGCACAATTATAGTGTAAAGACACAATTATATAATTAGTGAATGCACTTTTACAGAATAACAAACTAACACGTATCGATAATTTTGTATATCAAAATAACTGTTTTGCTCGTAACCTAAAAATCAGTAGATAATATAGACTGAACCAGAATAAGAAAGCTCAGACATTACTTCCTAAGCAAAAATCGCCTCTGAAAGTAGATTGAAGAGGATATCATAAAATGGAAAAATAGCCCTCGCTTTTGGGTAGGAAGAACCAATATAGTGAAAATGGCCACTCGAAACTGTTATACAGATTTGATACAATTTGCATCAAAATTCCAACAGTGCATCTCACAGAACTAGAGAAAACAATTCTAAAATTCATTTGGAACCAGGAAAGACCTAGAAAACTAAGGTAGTTCTGGCCAATAAAATCAAGGCAGGAGGTAGCACAATCCCCTGACTTGAAATTATATTACAAAGCCACTGTGATAAAATCAGAATGGTACTGGCAAAAAAGCAGACCCAAAGATCAATGAAACAGATTAGAAGATGCAGAAACAACTCCAGACACACTCAGCCACCTTATTTTTGACAAAGGTGCCAAACACATTCACTGGAAGAAGGACAGCCTCTTTAATAAATGGTGCTAGAAAGACTGACTCTGCACATGCTGAAGATTTTTCACCATGCACTAACCTGAATTCAAAATGGATCAAAGATCTTAGTATCAAAACAGAAACATTAAATCTGCTGGAAGACAAAGCAGGTAAAAGTCGACATTGGTGTAGGCAAAGACTTTATGAACAAAACCATGATTGCACAGAAACTGTCACAAAGAATCAACAACTGGGATCTCATCTTATTAAAAAGTTTTTTTTTTTTTTTCCCAGCACCAGGGATCAAACTCACAACCTCGCACCTACCAGGGCAGGTGCTGAAGCCACTGAGCTGAACTCCTGGCCCTAGTTTTTTGAGGCAGGGTTGCACTATGTAGCTCAGGCCGGTCTTGTGCTTCCGTTGTGGCCCAAGCTGGCCTCGAACTCACAGCGCTCCTCCTACCTCAGCCTCCCGAGTGCTGGGATTAAAGGCGTGCACCACCATGCCAGGCATTAAAAAGTTTTTGAATGCAAGAGATACTACCAACGGAGTGAAGAGACAACTCTACAGAATGGGAAAGAATTTTGGCCAGCTGTTCTTCAGAATATATAAAGAACTAAAAAAAGATCAGATGCCCCCAAATTTAAAGACTCAACCCAAAAATGGGTGTCTGAAATGAATAAACACTTCTCAGATGAAGAAGAAGACATGACAAATAAATATATGAAAAAAATGTTCAGTATCAGTGGTTGTTCAAGAAATGTGAATTAAAATAATGCTGAAATTTCATCTCACCCCAGAAAGAATGGCTATTATTGAGAAATCGGCCAATAACAGATGTTGGTGGGGTTGTGGGGGAAAAGGAATATTTCTTCACTGTTGGTGGGAGTGTAGACTGGTGAAAACGTTATGGAAATCAGTGTGAAGATTCCTCAAAAAGCTAAGAGTAGAGGTTTCATTCGACCTAGCTATTTCCCTTCTTGGTGTCTTCCCAAAAGAATTAACAGCATCATATCACAGCAATATATGTACACCCATGTTTATAGCAGCACAATTGGTAATAGCCAAACCTTGGAAATAGCACAAATGCCCATCAACTGATGAATATATGAAGATGTGGTTTTTTAATACAATGGAGTACTACTCTGCCATAAATAAGGATGAGTTTGAAAGATTTTTAGCTAAATGGTTGCACTCTGAGGCCACACTCTTAAGTGAAATAAATTGGACATACATGGGATGTGAGAAACTGAAAGTGTAAATAAGGACCAACATGTATATTAGATATCGTGAAACAGGGAGAAAATGTTCAGTGGGAAAGGGAACTAGGGAGGGGGGAGGAAAAAAGGAAGACAGGGAAAAGAAAAAAATGAGAAAAGAAGGAAAAAATGAAAGCAAAGCTTTTGTAAATAAAGAGGTGAAGAAAAATTGAAGGGATGGTAGGGGAATAGAAAAGAATCAAGTTCCATACAGGTACAATTTCCCTATGATGAATGTGATCATTATGTATACCTAAAATGTACCAATAAATTTAATAAAAACAAAGAAAATAGTCTTGAACCCCTTGCCAAAGTTCTACCCAGGATCTTAGAAAACCAGTGTGGTTGTGATTTGAGACATGACACTAAATGTCTCGATTTTTTGGTAACATGCAAGGAATTAGGCCTGCTCTGCTCAGCTGATTATGAGACCTAATTTTTTTTATTTCTGAAGATTTTCTGCTGTGCCTGAGGAAAGCACCTACTTGTTATAATCATGCAGTACAAGCATGCAAGTATCCTACTTGAAAATCTACCAGAGTTCGTAGAACTTCATCAGTATCTGTCAGCCGTATCAAGAAGAGAGGCGCTTCTGCTTGGCAAACGTGTGGGTAGCGCTCTGGTCCGACTGAGGATGTGCTGGCCAAACACAGTTTTTTTAAGTGAAATCATGTTATTTTACAGAAGGGAATAGTTGTTACAGATGATATTGAGCTGTGATGTGCAGCAGCTTTTGAGTTTCTTTCTTTCTTTCTTTCTTTCTTTCTTTCTTTCTTTCTTTCTTTCTTTCTTTCTTTCTTTCTTTCTTTCTTTTTGTGGCACCGGGGATTGAAATCACAGCCTCGCATCGTAGCCCAAGAAGGCCTCGAACTCACAACGCTCCTCCTACCTCAGCCTCTCGAGTGCTGGGATTAAAGACGTGCACCACCACACCCAGCTGCTTTTGAGTTTCTTGATGGTTACTTCCTTGTTGAGAAACACTTCTCTGCAATCACGAGATTCCACAAGTTTAGGGGAAAACAATGTCAGCTAAAAACATATGATTTTTTCTTTCTGTTTTTCCTATACTAAAATCCACAGTTGGCTATTCACTGGCAAAATCCATCCAATTTTACATTCTTTTTTGATTAAGTACTTTTTTTTTAAATTTTGAAGAGAATCAAACCAAACAACATAAAACAGAATAGAGTCAATCAAAACAAAGCAGTGGTAAGTACTTTTTTTTTTAAACCAAAAATGAATTAAAGTACGGTCCCAGACATGCTATACTTTGTGTGTGTCTTTTCCATTTCAATCAACAAAAGTAATTACATGATCAAATAGTTCAAATTAACAATAACAGCTGAGGGGTGTGGCTCACCATTAGAGGGCATACTTAACAGGCCTGAGGTCCTAGATTTGGTCTCCAGCTCCAAGAAAAAACTATAGCAATAGTACTTTGAGCATCTTCTGTATTCCAACTACCATGCTAAGGATAACATTTATATTATTTTGTTTAATTTTACTAGTGGTACCAAGTCAGTATTTGTGCTCCCATTTTGAAATACTGTTTTAAATTGACAATGTTGCCTCGTGCTGAGTAGCAGATCCAGGATCAAGCCCAGCTTTGCTGATGCTGAATCCGAGTTCTCAGTTCCTTTGCTCATTTACCTTCACCCTGGGGTGTCTAATGTGAGGAAGCACGTGGTGCACTGGGGACAGAAGACTGAATAGAGTATCTATGTGTCACTATCAGGCTACAACTAACAATTGGATGAGAACCGTAAAAGCTGTTATTGAGAAGCGCACAAGAACTAAATGAACGACTGCTGTAGTTTTTCATAGAAATAACAAATTTTATAATTTGAGGGAAAATATTTTAAACAACAAAATAATAATACACAGTACATTGACTTTAACAAGGTATCAGACTGTCTTTCATAAAACTTTGAGGCAGAGTTGTAGACATGTCATATAAATGATAATGTAATTTGGAGAATTCAGAGTTGCTTGGACCCTCATAGTAAGCCTGATAGCCAAGGCCGAGCTGGATCAAGGCCTCCAAAGGTGAGCCGCTGAGTTCTGTCTTTGCCCCTGGTGTGTTCATATCTCCTTCCTTCCTTCCTTCTTTCCTTCTCCCCCGCTTCTCTCCTTCTGGTACTGGCAATTCAACCCAAAACCTTCATGATCTCAGAGTTCTAGAATAATAGACACAAACCATCATGCCCAATGTGTTACATATTTCAACAAAAGCTTAGGTCGTTGATTCGTTTCGCATACAATAAATCTGTGACTGGGAAGATTTTAAGAAACAACTTGATATAGGAAAAATGATCCCAGACCTCCAAATGATATAGGGGGATAAAACTCCCAACCTACTATATGTCCGGGGCAAGTTTGTGTTCTCTAAAATCGAAGAATGAATTTTAGGAACAACGGAGGGTAAGAGCAGAATATATTTATTGAGAGAAACAAAGCTTTTGTCTAAGGGACAGAAGGGGGCCCGAGTGGGTTGCCCCGAACTCTGTCATTTTTAGGGACTTTTATAGAGTAAAACTGTGATGGGGAAAACTGGGAACCCACAAGGCAGATGGGCATGAGGTTGGACATAACCATGGTTAACCAATAAGATTAATTGCTCAGGTAGAATTGATTAAATCAAGGGCAAATGGGGAAGCTAGCCATGTAGTAAGCGAGGGATGCTTAACGATAATAACTCTTCCTGTAAAAGGGTGGGATGCTGACTCCTGACTTCCTCAGGGTGATATAGAACTATTTAGAATATCAATCCTTAGGATATGGGTGCATTTGTTTTGCCTTTTGTCTTGATATCTGGCCTGCAGCAAGAGGTGTGGGTCTCTTCCAAGGTCACTGAGACCTCTGGTCCTCTGTGCCGGTTTCCTTGAGGGCCTAGCCCTGTCTGACTGCCTATAATATTTCTGTCTATCTCAGTTGCCTGTAACAAACTGACACATAAGGTAAAATTTTAACAAGTTAATCATCATTGAGCAAAGGTAAATGTAAAATTTCAGGAAGTCATTGACATTTTGCACCCAGTAGATACTAATAGCAGTTAGGACAGAGAGAGGGAGAGAGAGAGAGAGAGAGAGACAGAGATAGAGACAGAAACAGAGACAGAGACACAGAGAGAGACAGAGACAGAGAGACAGAGATAGAGACAGAGAGAGAGAGGGAGAGGAGAGGGAGGGGGAAGAGGAGAAGAAGAAGAAAGAAGAGGAGGAGAAGGGATGACAGGAGGGGAGGGAAGAGGAAAAGAGAAGAGAAGAGAACAGAAGAGAAAGCAACAAGTTAGTGTGAGCAAACAGATGCCCAAATACCATGACGAGGCTGCCGGTGGGGCAGGGGTAACCATGGGCTGTAATATTGGAAGCGTCTTATTCAGATCAACAAAGGTAGATTTCCATGTACTCAGTCTTGGCTGCACTTTTTAAAACAATCCTGCAACAGTTTCACGTGTCTTCCTTTAAATGAGATATTGACCAAATAGCGAGATGCAGTGGAGAC